>BDIU01000111.1:4752-23496 GCA_002118135.1 Trebouxia sp. TZW2008
CAAGCTGCAGCACATACAAGTCCGTTTTTGGCATGACTGCCAAGCAGCATGCGCTGTCCATGCATGCCAGTGGGGTGACTACAACCAAGGGCAAGCCCCGAAGAGCCTCTGCCACCAAGGGCAAAACAAAGGAGCAAACCAGTCCCCTCCTGGAAGCCCAGGTAAGCATTGATCAGTTGCTTGGTTGGCTGGTTGGGTGATTGCTTGGATGCCTGTTTGCCTAATTTAAGGGCTTCATCACTGATCAGACAGGCAACTGAGTTGTTTCACAAGAAGCCGCTGTGGCAAGATCACAGCTGTCACAGCCTGCCTGTGATGTCCTGCATCTTACATGACAGCAACATCATACTCTTGAATACTCTCGGGTGCAGGGTTCCGCTGTCTCACTACAGCCAGTCCTTAAAAGGGGGCAAGTTTGATCAGCTTCTACAGCAAAGCCATTTTTGGTTCAGCAATTCATGGCGCTTTGCCTGGTCAAAGCCAAAGCAAGAGACAACAAGTCACGTGGCGCTCATGGTGCCTGACATGACCAGAGGACACACTTGAGTACTACTTTCATGTAGGGTCCTCTACTGGCAAATTACAGCCAGTCCTTCATCGAGCAGCTGAGGGCAGCTTCATCGCCGTACAGCCCCTCCACTGCAGGGGCCAGACGCCGCCTGCCCTTTGCTCAGGAATCACACCTGCAGCGTCTGTCCATGTGGCTGAGCGTGACCTTCAAGCAGCGGCTACCCTGGGGGGCTGCTGCTGCTCAGCGCCGCCGCAAGTTCATGGTAAGCTTGCTTTTGAAAGAAATTGTTGCTTGTGTGATCAGGATGGTGTGTTTGATCCCAGCCCTGCTGCAAGTTCAGAGCAAGCTTCCTGATTGCATGGTATTTGCTTGCATAGTTGCTATTTACATGATCGGTACAGAGTCTGACAAGCTCGCCATTCATTGTTGGCATGTTGATGTGATGTGCATCACAACATCCCCCGCGCAAGGTTCTGGCAAGCTTTTGGTCTGCATGATCAGTGCTTTGTTACTCAAGGAGTTTACTTACAAGATTGTGAAAGTTGTTTGTATGATTGACCGGTTGCTTGCCTGATCTGCATAATGTCTACTATGACAGCGCCGCGGCAACTTTATGGCAAGCACCCTATCTTCTGATTGCAGTTGCTTGCCATGACAGCACCACTGCTACTTCCATCAAGCACTTTGCCTATTGTTGCAACATTATGTACATCATGACAAAGGTCCTGTTTAGAAGGGGTTATGTTGTCAGGTCACAACGGCAAAACTTGCTCTGTTGCAGGTGTTGCGGGCTGTGGCAGAGCGCATGCAGCTGAGGCATCCCAACCTCACCACAGTCATGGGCGTCTCTGCTGAAGCCGTCACAGAGGACCCTGTCTTGGTATGCTGCTTTCACTGCCCTTGCATCCCTGGAAATCAGGCCGACCCCTCTCTCTGTGGGGGGCCCTGTTTTAACTTCTGCAATGCAACTACCCAGGGGTGCCTGCTGTGCTGCCTTTCTTGCCCTTCACACCTGGCCCCATGCCTCTCACGCCCCCCCAACCCCTCCCCCACCTATTTCTTAGCTGCTGCCGAGTTGCAGGTTGTGGTCAATGCAACATAAAGCAACCCCGAAAGATGTTTTGCCCAACAGAGACTGACAGTTCGTCCATTGCTGGAATGCAGGTTGTGGTGAACCGATAAAGGGGCGCTCTCAAAGACATTTTGCACAATGAGAGCTGGACACCGCGATGGTGGCAACCATCATGTAGAACATGCATCCAGCAAATGGTACCCTCAAAGACATGCTGCATCATGCAGGTTGTGGTGAACCCAGAAAGGGGCACCCTCAAAGATGTTCTGCACAATGAGACTGTTGAGCTGGAGACTGAGATGGTTGTGGCCATCATGAAGGATGTGGCAGCAGCCCTCAAGTACCTTCACCAGCTGGACCCTCCGGCCTTGGACATGGAGATAGTCTCGACCAATGTGGGTCTGAATGCTGACTATGGGGCTCAGCTGATGCATTTGCATCTTCATGGGGTGAGTCTCTGGTGCTGATGCTGCTCTGGTCCGTGACTTACTTCTGAGACCCTTTGCAGCATTCCACGATGCTTTTTCAGCTAGCCTTCGGCTTCTTGTTTGCTGGGCTTGGGCCCTATCACTGTGGTGATGGGCAGTGCATGAATGACAGTGAATGCTGACTATGGGACGCAGCTGATGCACATGCATCTTCACGGGTTGAGCTCTCTGTGCTGACACGAGGCATGACAACATTCCAATGAGGATTCAGGTTGAAATATCTGCATTGGTTGACTCTCCAGCCTTGGATATGGAGATAGTCTCAACCAATGTGAGCCATTGTTACAGGCTGCAGAAGACAGTGAGACCAGTCATGTTGCTCCGCCTTATTGGAAGGCTGCAGAGCTGCTAAAGCATGGGCCTCACAGCACCGCTACAGTTGCCTATGCCTGTGGCGCGCTGCTGCACAATATACTGAGCACTTTGTTGACAATACAGGCTGCAGAAGAGAGTGAGACCAGTCATGACGCCCCACCTTATTGGAAAGCTCCCGAGCTGCTGAAGCATGGGCCTCACAGCACTGCTACGGACGTGTATGCCTATGGCATGCTGCTGTATGAGATGCTGTTCAGAAGGGACCCCTTTGCTGGAGAAAGCTCTGAGGTAAACAACATAAAATGACTGGTCAGGCACTGAACAGTGTTGCAGTGCCATTGCACAACAAGACTATTAGTGATGTCAGCTCATTTGCGTACGTCAGCATTAAGGCAGATATTGTCGAAAGGGTCTGCAGCGGTTGTGTGTCATGAAGCTTGTGTCAAAGCATCACAAGATTTGTGCGCTGCAACAATGCTGCATGACAGCATGACAGCTTTCAATAAAGATCAACAACACCAGCAGACGCACACCAATATTCATCAGCATTTCATTTTCTTCTGCAGCCTCACTGCATCCGCACAACAATTATATCAATGTTGCTGCAAAAGCGCAATGGCTCAAGATGTACATCATCTGAGTCTGTTGATCCAAGCAGAAATGCTTGCGCTATAGACAATGTGCTGCATGCACTGTGTGACATATGTCTCTCATATAATCCAGAACTCATTGCACATTGCAGGAGCTGCTGCATGCGCTGCGTGATACCTGTTTGTCAGTTGGGACAGGACTGTTTGCATGTTGCAGGAAGTGTTGCATGTGCGACGTCACATGAGTTTATCACTTGGAACAAAAGTGTTTGCGTATTGCAGGAGGTGCTGCATGTGCTGCATGATACCCGTTTGTCAGTTGGGGCAGGACTGTTTGCATGTTGCAGGAGGTGTTACATGCGCGATGTGACATGAGTTTATCACTTGGAACAAAACTGTTTGCGTATTGCAGGAGGTGCTGCATGCGCTGTGTGACAAGAACCGCAAGCTGCCAAAGCGACCCTCCCTAAACCCACCCCACGGCCGCAGCCCCCCTCCTGAGCTGGTCAACATCATGCAGCAGTGCTGGCATCAGGTAAATAAGGCCTCCATATGATCACTATACGCAGTCATTCTTACTCAGCAGACCCTTGTATCAACAATGCAAAATGGTATTGTACAAGCCCATGCAATGATTTCACATGACACAGCTTGATTGCATAAGGTATAGAGATGTGTCCGTGAGTCACAGATCTGAAGGTTGCTCTGGGTGCTGTCCTTCATCATCAGAGCAGACGAATTTAAGTCCAAGCTTCAGCATCAGCAAGTGTTGGTTGAATTACCACAGCTGTCATGACACAATTGTGTTACACAGGATTCAGAATAGCGGCCTTTGATCACAGAGGTAAAGGACACAGTGCTGGAGTATGCGCGCCTGCACTTCGAGTCAGACTCCCCTGGGGAAGTATGGCCATGACCATGATTATAGACAACAAGTCATTGGTCTCATGGGCCTCACCAATCAACTGTGTCATGCAGGATCCTGAGCAGCGGCCACTGATCACAGAGGTGAAGGATGCTCTGTTGGAGTATGCACGCCTGCACTTCAAGTCAGACTCCCCTGCCGAGGCCATGGCTATGAAGCACATGAAGGAGCGTGCCCTCCTGGACCAAATCCTCCCACCCAAGGTGTGACTTTCTGGTTCTCGTTTTTATAGATGTAGTCAGGAAACAAGCAGTGTGATACATGCGTATAAAGCATGATATGTATATGTGTGCTACATCATGGTCATGAAGCACATGAAGCAGCGTGCCCTCTGGGACCAAATCCTCCTGCCCAAGGTCTAGTTCAATGCTCAATTGCAACAAGCTATTGTTGCTATTGTTGCACAACATCACAACGTTGTGAGTCTGCAGCAAGTAGCATGCTGCTATTCCTCAACATCACAAGCTTGCTTGTTTCAGACTATCAAAGCAACTTACAGGCAAATCCTGCAAGCCTTGCGTGCAATGTTATTGCTGCCCATTGACCCTGACCTGCTACATGGAGCTTGGCATGTATGCCCAGATGACCATTTCAGAAATGCCGCCTATTGGTGAAAAGCAAGGCATGTTGGCTAGAAGCAGACAGGGCGCACACCTTATCCTCACAAAGCCCAAAATCAAAAGAGAGTGTCAGAACAAAGCAGTTGTGGTTCTGACACAGCTTGACACCTAACGAATGCCCTGCACAAGCCAAACATCAGAGAGTGATCGACATTGCTCCTGCAGTCAATGGACCAGCTTGCAGCAATGCCCATGTCAATGCCGCTTTAATGCTGCATGCAACCATGTGATCCTCTAGTCTTAGTTTACTCAGGCTTTTGTGATAAGATGGAAAGCCACAAGCTCATCTCTGTGAGGCAGATTTTGAGGTACTCTGAATGTCCCCATTGACATGGCAGGCTGCTTTTTGCTCCCAGGTGGCAGTGGAATCAGCTGCTGGGTATCAACACAGCCTGCCATGTGCAAAGGCTGCATAGCATGTCAGTCTTGCAACAGATTGTGATCCATTGCTTGTGGATTGGCCAGACCCATGCAGTCTTGCAGTGAGGAGCAGTGAGTTGCTATTGTTTGTATATCATCAATTCTTTATGATGATTGTGATCCACAGTTGCCTCTGTTTGTGCATAATCAGACTCCTACGTTTGGTGAATTTGTGTTGGTCCACAGGTGTCAGCAGCATTGAGAGAAGGTCGCCCAGTTGAGCCAGAGTCATTTGACTGTGTCACCATCTTCTTCAGTGACATTGTGGGCTTTCAGACCTTGTCCACAGAGTTGCCGCCACAGGAGGTAAGGTCTAAATTTTGTTAATGCGATGTGAAAATCACCAAATATGACCGCAATAGTTGAAAGGACATGACATAAAAGACCAGAAGATCTGGTATAAGGTACTGTTACGTACACTCTGAATACGCAACTCGAATGTTGCAAGCATTCTCTTACAATTGATTTCATGCCAGTGAAAGCGTACTGTAGGACCAGCTACCTCAGTGATGAGGAGCATGAGGCTTGAAGAAGCATGATGTTGTGTGCACACACGCTATTCACCATTGTTGCAATCTTCTTGAGCAGTTTGCTGACAGATATGAATATCATGGTCTCATACTGACAATCTTGCTCTGAAGTACAGCCAATGATGCTGGATTATGGGAGCTCAACAGACTTTTGTGCTGATGGCCACTGCTGTAAATGCTGCACAAGTTGTACAGAGCCCTTGCTCTTTAGCAATCTGTTAAAGGCGGACACCATCCGGCAATAGCTACAGATCAAAGAGCCCTAGTATGTTGATAGTTGAAGCCTCACAATCTTCTGTGCTGTAACAGGTGCTGTCAATGCTAGATAGGCTGTACAGAGCCTTTGATAATGTGATGAGCAAGCACAATTTGTTCAAGATGGAAACCATCCGGGAACAGCTACAGATCAAAGGGCCCTGGCATGTCGACAGTTGAAGCCTCACAATCTTCTATGCTGTAACAGGTGCTGTCAATGCTAGATAGGCTGTACAGAACCTCTGATGCCCTGACGAGCAAGCACAATCTGTCCAAGGTGGAGACCATCGGCAACAGCTAGAGACAAAAGGGGCCAGCATTATTGAGAGTTGATAAATTTTGTCGAGAAACTTTCAGATCTTCCGTGCTGTGGCAGGTGCTGTCAATGCTAGATAGGCTGTACAGAGCCTTTGATGCCCTGACCAGCAAGCACAATTTGTTCAAGGTGGAAACCATTGGCGACAGCTATATGGTGGTGGGCAATCTGCGCTGTGCACAGCCGGACCACGCAGCCAGAGTGGCTTACTTTGCCATTGAAGCTGTGCAGACTGCTGGCGGGATCCTGATCAGTGAAAGCAACCCAGATATGGGGTGAGGCTGCATTGCATCCCTTGCCTTGTCTTGCCCCAATTTCATGCAGCATTGCCGATCTGGGAGGGCATGACCATCACATGCAGCCAAGGTGGCTTGCTTTGCCATTGAAGCTGTGCAGACAGCTGGCGGGATCCCAGACATGGGATGAGGCTGCATTGCATACCTTGTCTTGCCTGAACTTCATGCAGCATTGCTGATCTCGCCAGGGAAGGTGCACATTGCATGCAGCCAGAGTCGCGTACTTTGCCATTGGAGCTGTGCAGACAGCAGGCGGAATCCTGATCAGTGAGAGCAATCCAGATATGGGGTGAGGCTGCGTCGCATGCCTTGCCTGGCTGGCACATTATATCTCAAGCATACATCTGTGTTGTTGCCTCTGTCTGCACAAGCAGCCTACTTGCAAGCCGATTTGTCTTGCTTCTTGTTCTTTCTTATTGCTCAAGTCTGGCTTTGCATGGCTGAATGTTCTATGCCAGTATGCGCTTTGCGCAGATTGCCAAGCAGGAGAAGGAGCAGTTTCTGGCATGCCTGGCCAGAAGGATTTGAAGGCCAGGAGGAAAAGCATCAGAATGTATGGGCCGTGATGATTGCCATTGCTGCATGCTAAGCACTGCATATGGTATGCAGGTATCTCAGCATCAGGGCAGGGTTCCATTCTGGACCTGTGGTAGCTTCAGTTGTAGGCACAAGCACACCTCGCTACTGCCTCTTTGGTGACACAGTCAACGTTGCTTCGCGTATGGAGAGCAGCAGCATTGCCAACAGGATCCATATCACCAGCATTGCAGCAGATCTGATTACTAGCCATGCCCCTGAGCTCAAGCAGCAGCTTGTACACAGACGCATGCAGCAGATCAAGGGCAAGGGAGTGATGCGGACCTTCTGGTTAGAGCTGTCTCCAGTAAGTTGAGCTGAACATAGCAATGCTTTGAGGCTTCATGTGCATTGTTCATGTCAGTGTGCATGCATTTGGACTTGCGCGCACACGCCTTGAGTGTGTACCTTGCAAAGAAAGCTTGCAAGATTGCAGCTGATGAAGCCCACTGCGTTGTATGAGCTACTGATCAGCCTGTGATCTGGCAGGATCACCTGGTCCGTCCACAGCCCGAGAGCCCAGACCACAGCGCGCATAGCAGCCGGACACCGTCGCAAGCGTCACAGATCGCCACTGGACTACCGGCCTTGCGGCTGCCGGGCTTGCAAGGCGCGGAGTTGGCAAACTTCAGCAAGCAAGGCCACGAGAGTTGGCCAGCTGTTGGCTCTCGCTTGAGCTCCGTGTCTACACCTATGCCAGTATTGCATGAGGCAACCTCTTCTGAGCCCAGCTCTCCGGATGCTGGACAGCCAATTTTGGCAAAGTGGCCCAGACGCAGCAATGATGGCCTACCTCACCGCTGATCAGTTCTGTCATTTGTTGGGACTTCTTAGCTTGCTGCTGCCATATGGGAACGGGTGTTCTTTGATCACAAGTGCGTTTTCAGCTGTATAGGCTTGGCTGCATAATTGTGCCACAGTGCTAGTGCTGTCTACAGTGTTGTTGCTGGCTGAAGAATTCAGGTCAACCTGAGAACACATTCTTTTCATACAATTTGGACGCTTTCAGTCTCAATGGCTTTCAAATGGTCTGCATGGTATTGTCGAGGGGCTGTGAGCAACTATTGCGCATTTGTCATCAGGGAACTTCTTGAATGCATTGTCAGGTTCCAGCAGCTGCGTTTGCGTCTGTTAAGCCAGAAACGCCATCAGAGTATGCTGTACAGTCATATGAATGCTTTGTATCAACATACCAATGCTACGTCAGTTGCTCAGGTCAGCGCTGTACTGAATTTGTTTGCTAGCTACTTCGTGACATGATCAGGCCTGATTGTGACGCCTAGAACAAGCTGGCCAGACAGGACTAGGGCCATACACAACTATAACTGGCGTTGGTGTATACAACAACTACCATGGGTGCCAGTACCTGTAACATGACTGAAATGCACAGCTTCTAGACCCTAAGACACAGTGCTTTTGTACATGATGTAAAACTCTGATGCTGTTTTGTCACTTGCTTCATCTGGCAATGGCATTTTGGTGCATATGACAGAGGAAGTTGGACTTGAGCCATCACTGACTTCATCTGGCAATGGCATGCAAGTTGGTGCGCATGACAGATGGAGTTGGACTTGAGCGATGGTCAAAGTTTGGTCTCCATGCAGCTCCTTCTGCAGGCTTGCCACGTTCCTGCAAACAGTATACAGTGTATTAGAACTGTGCGGCATATGCATCAACTTGGGCGTGAGTTGTGTCAAAGATGCTCTTATCGCTAGCGGTCTTTGTATCACATGCATGATTGTGTTTCCTGCAGTTGATCACTGACAGGATCATGTGTGAAAGCAGCAACAATTTTGAATGACCTCTGTGTGCAGCGCATCCAACAGCGCATGCATTCCAGTGCTCCGTAAGCGATCAAGGTGTCTGCGTGCGGGTTACGCAAGTATATGCTTTTTGCAAAGCATGGGGCTGGCAGCATTACCTGCTTCAGCTCTGGGCAGGGGACGTAAGCATAAGGCTTGCCAAGAGGCCCTGTGCTGCCTGCATGTGGAGGCTTGAAAGGCGCTGTTTCTGTCTTGCCCGAGCTGACCCTTTTTGCTGCTGGTCCCAAGGGCACGTACTGCACATCATACCCTCAAAGTTTCAGCTCAGCAGTCAGCATGTCAAGCAAAATGCTACACCAAGAGTGACAGATGTACCACTTCTGAGTGCTTGACAACTAGCAGCTGGCTTTAGGCAGCCAAGGCAAATGCAAATGTACCAGTGTCATGTTGGGCAGCGTTAATCAAACATTGCTAGATGACTGGCCAGATGCGGCAGATTCACTGATGTACGCATTGTGTGCAACTCTGGTCTGATATGCAGCACAGCCAATTGTTGCCAAACTGTCACACAACTTGGCTTGCTGTGACGATTGTCAACTTGATGGTGGTTGGCAGCAGTCTGCACAGGCATTCCTCTGGAGTGAACTGCTACAGAGCGCATATGAGATAAAAGGCATTGCTAGCTAGATATCGGGGTGCTCACTCCTGACACTGCTACATTGACTTGCATGCACTTCAGAGCTACAAAGCACCCTCACTGGCACACTTGGGCTGAGTAGCAGAGAGCTCTACCTCAATCTTGTTGAACAGTGCCCCGACTCGCCCAACTGTGGGTGGTCTAAAGACTGCAGACTCTGCAGGCTTTGAGGCCTTAGCAGGTGCTGTGCCTGGCTTCTTCCAGTCAAGTGGACTTGCATGATACTCATACTCGCCCATCTGCACAACACAACAAAAACAGGGATTGAGATATCTGGCCATGGGTCATGAACACTGTATACTCTGCAGCCTTTGAGGCCTTTGCAGGTGCTGAGCCTGGCTTCTTCCAGTCAAGTGGATTTGCATGATTCTCATAGTCCCCCATCTGCATAAGGCAGCACCTGTCAACAGCTCTTTCAGCACATGCTGGCAGGCTGGTTGCACAACACAGGCACTGAGTATGATGACAGTGCTGTGCCCAGCTTCTTTTCAGTCAAGTGGATTTGCCTGATTCTCCTGGTTCCCCATCTGCGTAAGGCAGCACCTGTCAACAGCTCTTTCAGCACATGCTGGTAGGCTGGTTGGACAATACAGGCATTGAGTATGATGACAGTGCTGTGCCTGGCTTCTTCCAGTCAAGTGGATTGGCATGATACTCATTCTCGCCCATCTGCACAAGGCGGCATCAGTCAATAGCTCTTTTAGCACATGCTCGCAGGGTCGTTGCACAATACGCCCATCTGTGCAAGGCATCAGAAAATGTCATGAACAGTCAAGAACATCAGGGAGGAATTGGATTTTACATCCTTAAGCCAGCCAACAAGGCTGTGATGGACATGTCCAGGGGATGGCAGATGTTTGCTCCTGTACCAACCAAGCTGAGCCCTTCGAGCATGCTAGGCTTGACGAATAGACAATGAAGCAACAGTGAACTGATGCATCAGCGATCTTTCCATGGGCAATGGCTGAAATCAGGCTGCCTAAACGCACGCTGTCTAGGACTGGCTCATGCAGAAGCTCACACGCGAGAACGAAATGACTCTGTGACGATGTGCAGAGCTGCAAAGGCAGCAGAAGCTTGCGTGACGGCAGAAAATTCACAGTCTTGCCAGCATGACAGCATGTGATGTCACCGCATGCATCACGTACCACTCCCTTGTAGCCTTTGCGCTCGCTGAGGGTGGTTTTGTTGAACCCGTACCCTCCCTTCTTCATGGGATTGGTGGTGATCTGACGCAAGGGATGTACAAATTCGCCTTTCTTATGCCTCAGCTCTGGGTTCTGCAGCATAACAATCCCAAAAAAGTGACATTCTGCTTTTTGACAGGTTGAGCATTCAACACCAAAGCAGCTGTTGGCCATAGCACAGCACAGAAGGCTGCAAAGATAAAAACAAACAGCTGCACCAACACATGAATGATTCTGCTGCAAGATGTGCCGTAAAAGCTTTAAACTTGCAGACAAGGCTGCAGTGACACAAAAAAGGTTGGCCTTACTGGCTCGTAGGGTATTTTGCCGCCGATTGTGCCGTAAGAGGTGCCTCCTTGTGCTGCTGGCGCCTTCTTCATAGGGCTGGCTTGCTTAAATGGCACGGTTGACGCTTCAGGCTTTGCATCTTTGCACTTGCGCTTTCCTGCCAGCCTAGGAGAATCGTGATGAACGTTACATTTTCTAGCATACATTGCTAAGAAAGTGGGACAACTCATGTCTTGCCAGGCAGGCTTGCCTTGAGCGTTACAGAACGGACGTCTGATGTCAACTGGTGGACGTCAGACAAGATCAGCTAGCCTGACAAAGGTGACAAACATGTTCCAGAACAGATGGTCACCATGCATGCAGGTCTTGCTCCAGCAAAACAGCAGCAAAGCTGGGTAAGCTATTTCTGGACCGCATTGGAGCACATGGTGGCATGGCATGCACAGCAACCTAGGCTATTCTGTACCTGGTTTGAGCGTCGGAGAAAATGTCCCCAGTATGGATTGACGCAAACTTGGAAAATGTTGCATCATTGGTCTGCATAAAACAAAGTATGATCTCTATTTTTCAGAAACATGCCAACAGCAAAAGATTTGATCTGAAACATGGCAGCATCACGTTTGTTGCTCACCTTGCCAGTCTTTGTGCAGCCTAGTGCTGGCTTGAAACTGCCAGACAAAGTGCTTTCTTTGGGAGGCTTGTACGCTTTGCTGTATATGACACCAGGATGCAGATATCCTGGCTCGCTGAATGTACCCCACTTGGTTGCCATAAGCGCTTGCGGCCTTCTGTTTGCCCGATAGGTCAGCTGAGGAGATTATGCGCCACTTAACCCGTTCAGAGCCCGAACTGTCTGCTTTTTAGCGGTGAAGGTATTGATCGCGACGCGAACGCCGACAGGTGGGAAAGACGGGATGAAATTGACGGTCCTGCGACACAGTCGTCGAGTGCCGGGCTTGAAGTAACCTGTCCTTCTGGACAAGCTCACGACACGGCAGGGCTCAGTTTAGAAACACGCACAACTCGCCAGACTTGGCGTGTGTCTTGACGCAGAGCCCCCGTTGTGAAACAGCTCACGACGCCGCAGAGCGTTCAGGCATTGTCTCTGCTGCGCTCCCGTTTGTGTGTCTGAGCGTCCGTGTGTGGGTTTAGTCACAGGCACATGCCTAGGTCAGAACTTTGTACAGATCAGCTGAATTTCTTTGATTTCGTTTTTCGAAGACCATTTTCTGTAGTCTGATGCAATTGTTCTTTGTTGTGCCGCACATGCTGTCCTAAGGGCCATGGAATGGCAAAACAAGCTGGTAAATCTCTTGCTCTTTATCTGCAAAATGATCAGGCAGAACCTTGACTGTCACGATGTTTCTAGCTATGCAAGCTGCAGCCAACATGTTGAGAGTTGTTATGACACTGTGAGCAAGACAGAGTTTCACA
Organism: Trebouxia sp. TZW2008; assembly: GCA_002118135.1. NCBI lineage: Eukaryota > Viridiplantae > Chlorophyta > Trebouxiophyceae > Trebouxiales > Trebouxiaceae > Trebouxia > Trebouxia sp. TZW2008. The sequence continues at coordinate 17,036 of BDIU01000111.1, forward strand.
ACAACCCCTCAAGCCATAAGTCATGCTGGGAAATTGCCTTCAGATCTCATTGCAAGTGCACAGATCATGGGCATCAAAGTTCCCTAGGTTATCAACTTGGTCTCAGAGGGCGGTCACGTGTCGGGAAAATTTGAGTCAAAGCGGCTGGAATTTGTTGATATTGTCTGTTGACCCCCCTGTTGGGTCCCAAGGACAGTAAAATTGATTGATTGATTGATTGGAATCTGGTCAAAGCTGTGGGCACATTCCCCGTTGTTGCTCGTTGTTAGCGGCGCGATGCGCCGAGTGGCGTTTCCACATGTCACATCGGAGCGTGTGGTACTCGCCTGTATGCGGCAGCCATGCCACCCGCTTGACTTTTCACGTTCAGGTGCTGTGCCGGTCATCCTTGAAACCAAGTTTTCAAACGAAAGAACTTCGGAGAGTGCTCTCTCCTACGAGGTGCGAACAGCAGCTGACAGCAGAGGCGCAGGCGGCAAGGCAATGCGCAAGCTGCCATGCACCTGAGATGCACACGCGACGTCTGCTACTGTTGTGGACTTCTCTCTCATGTTGTGCAAGGCTCAGCATGGGAAACAACGGAGGTTTTGAGACAGCATCAGCGCCACCTCCTCCAGTTAGCGATGCAGAGAGGCTGGCACGTGCTAAGGTGAGTGTTCCCTGAGCGCACAGCGCAGTGACAATGATCACACAGAGTGACATCTCCCTGTGAAAGCAAACACAATATGTCAAGTGATGGCATATAATGCAATTGTATTTTGGGCGAAAACACAGCTATTTTTAAGCAAAAACTGCCAGGTCACAACATGCTGCAGTGCAGGGCTACCCCTACCCAAGGCCAAACTCATCTTTTGTCTATGTCAATGGCCAAACATACGAGTTTGATGATAGCCAGTGGATGGGAGCGGGAGGTCTGGAATGGCTCAAGACCTCAACCCCCTTTGGTGAGCTCAGGTATTGTCAAAAAGCCTGTACACCACTCACATTCATATTGATCAAAAGGCAACAGATAACGTTGGCGCATATGTGCCATGTGCTGATATGCTAAGGCTGCAGTGCTGCCTTAGCATTCTAACATCATATGCACAGTATGATATATACTATGCACATATTGTGCGGTTTGCAAGCTTACTGCACATATAGGATACTTACTATGCATATGCTGTATGCAAATTTACACATTGGTTGTAAAGATGCGATGCTGGACTTGATGCCTTCAGTGCCCTGAGCAAAGCCTCACATGCAAGTGCAACAAAGCTTGCTCTTGCCATTGTCATGGAGGAAACTTCGATCTCTGCACTTCTGCATGCAACAAGGCCACTGCATGTTTTGCTGGCTGCTCGTCAATGCTTCAGCTTGCTTTGTTTGACTCTCTAACCTGCAAAGCAGCAGCAGCTGCTGCTGTTGCTGTTTCTGATGTCAGCATCCTTGCTGCAGCATTGCTCAAGTCCTTAAAAACCACGATGCCAAATGGGAGCTGACGCGTGAAGAGCCTTTGACGCCAGTGCTAGCTGTTGGCAGCAATGCAGCACCAGACCAGCTTGCTCGCAAGTTTCCCCAGCAGCTGTTCCCAGAGGGAGTCGTCATCCCCGTGCTTAGATGTGTGCTGCCAGACTTTGATGTGGTGTATGCGCCACTGATTTCATCATACGGCTCCTGCACAGGTAAAGTACTGGTGCTTGCTGCTGATGCAGCACACATTAGAAATCGATCAATCAGCAAAATCAATGTTCATCCCCGTGCTCAGATGTGGGCTGCCAGACTTTTACATGGTTTATGCACCGCTGATTTCATCATATGGATTCTGCACAGGTAATCACTGCTTGCTGCTTACAAAGCACACAGCAGATATTGATCAACCAGTAGATTCAATTTTGATTTGCTTGCCTTGTCAGCTGTACTAACCAAGCTCCACCAAGTCTATCTGCAAAGAAAGGAAACATGGGCTGTAGCAACAAGCAAGAAAGATATTGCGTAATTCACAATTTGCACTGTACTTCAAGTGATTCACTCTGTCAAATGTTACACACTGCATATCCAGTATTGCGGCAATTTTTATGGCAATTCACTGGTTTGAATGCTGTGCAGTAACCTTAGAGTATTCCCCAGGGTCAGCTGTTGCAATTTTTGTAACTTACCTTCAGCCGCACCTGCTCAAGCGCATGGATGAAACAGAGGGTGCATACAGTCTTTCTGCAATTGAGATCTTGACAACCTAATTCTATGCTGTGCAGCAACCTTGGAGTACTCCCCAGGGTCAGCTGTTGCCATTTTTGTAACCTACCTTCAGCCGCACCTGCTCAAGCGCATGGATGAAACAGAGGGTGCATACAACCTGTGTGAGCTAACAGAGGTCCAACTGCAAATCGCTCTGGGCCTCCAGGACTATAAGTAAGCCCTGCCTGCTGCGACAAGAATGCAAAGGGAAAAGAAAAGAACAGTCTATGCCATCAGGCGTCATGACGGGAGCCTGTATGTATAGAGGCAGCTTCATATCCTGATATGTTGGGGTAAAGTGCATTTGCAGGAATGTTGTGCGTAAATCACCCAAAAGGTGCAACCTGTGCTAGTTCACAGAGGCACAGCTGCAAATTGCTTTGAGCCTGCAGGACTACAAGTGAGCCCTTCCTGCTATAATGATGTAGACTGTGTCTGGGCAAAATGCATGTGTAAGTCACGTGAGTGGTGTTGTTCCAGAGCTTGTATGCTTGAGTATAGATACTAAAGCAACGTTACAACCTGTGTGAGCTAACAGAGACTGCAGATCGCTTGGGTCTGCAGAACTACAATCAAATATTTCGTTCTCATTCATGTAATTGCATGCTAGACATGCTCAGCAGGCCCAGCAGGTACGTACTGGAGCAGTATTTTGTCTCCATCCAAGTTGGTCATGTGCTCACCTGAGTCATTCATGTTCAAAAGTACGTCTTGCTATGTCAGAGTAAAGCATTTGCAAGAAGGTCAAACATAACTCACATGTTTGCTGCTTGAGACCTATTACAGGTCGAACTACAGGTCGCTCTGGGCCTGCAGGACTACAAGTAAGCCTCTCTTGTCGTGTCAGAATAGTGCCAAGACTGCGCGCAATGCATGCCTGCCTATACAGAACAAGTATGCCTGCCTATATACACATTACATGTCAGGGCATTGTCAAGACCTGTGCGCAATGCATGCCTGCCTAGATAGACATTCCACTTTTGTAGCCAGCGCCATCACTTGTGTTGCTTGAGCTCTTGGCTCAGTACCCATTTCAACAAAAGGGGCTTGTGCTCAGTGTCAAGAGGCACCTGTGCCTAGGCTGTCAGCGGTGACGCATATGGTGTGGCATTTGCATTGTATCAATACGGGATTTTTCTCAGTTTCAATCATTGCCTTTACTGGGCTGTCAACACGTTACATTTATGATGTGGCATTTGCTCTGCAACAACAGGCGATTTTGCCGAGTGTCAATGACTGCCTCTGCTGGGCCATCAACCCAATCGCACTCATGATGTGGCGTTTGCATCATGAGCGGATGGCGCTACGTGTCGACGACTGCTTTTTGGAAGGCTATCGACGTGTTTCACCTCTAGTTTGGCTTTTGTAGGGACGGCAAAGTAGGCCGACAGATCCTAGGCACAATCTATCAGTACAACCACCAGCATGGCTCCTTGAATCTGCCTGTAGAGGGCTACCCTCAAAACGTGCCAATCGCCATCAAGGTCTGCCAAGCTCTTATGACCTCGCTGTGATTTCTCTGTGTGACGACTGCTTTGATGCCAGTGAACTCCATGGCAAATTGTCGTTGTTCAGAGCCCATACTGCAGTCAACATGTAGTCACTGGTCCCACCCCAACTGCATTGTCCTTACGCCAAGAACATTGTGGTATTGTTTGATGTATAAAGAGAAAGCACTGGAAGTACCAATGCAGCAACAAGCTCAACAAACAGGCATGTTGCAGCAGTGCATGTTGCTCTGCAACACATCACTTGCGTATGGTTGTTGATACCAGTTTTCCAACCAATGATTCTACCCTGCATTTTGCCATGAGGAAATAGCTTTTGCAATTTTGCAATCGCTTTGGCGCACCTGTAGTTCCTGTTGGTGCAGCAGCTTGCAGCAGTGGACCACTGCATTCTGCCATGGGCAAATTGTGTTTGGGGCCCATTTGAAGAATATGTTCTGTGCAGGAGATTGCAGCAGTTGACCGGGTTTTCCCTGCATTAGATCAAGAGGAGATGCAACTAGCCTGCAAACATGTACTGAACCCTGTGACTTCGAGCATGGGCGATGAACCCAAGGACGTGGATGAGCCAGGTCATGATGCACACAAGTTGACTCCAGAGCCATTACCAATGGCAGCAGCTGCACAAGCAGGTGCTGAGTCAAATGGCGCGCATGGTGGCTGTCAGTCAAACAATGAACAGCCCATTTGGCTGCAGAGTAGAGATGAGTTGGATCCCTGGGTGTTGCAGAATTTGAGAGATGGGGACCGGCGTCTTAAAATGGTCCAGGCTTTGACAGATCTTGCTTTGCCCTTCCGTTATGGTGCGTCGCGTGTTGTGCGAGCGCTGGGCAACTTGTTTTCTGAGAATGTCAGTTGACGCCTGTTTTGCACTTCTCCAGAGTAATGCTAACATGTTCATCTTATTACAAACAGAATGCACCCAATTTTGATGTTCTTTGCCAACAGTTGACAGTGCTGCGGTAGCCGCCAGTCAATGCTCAAAGACTTTGCCATGCTCGGTAAGTTGAGAACTTGTATGGCAACAGGGTTTACAAAGTTAACATGCAATATCAAAGTGTTTACAGGCTGAGTGCGTTCTTTAAATTAGGCAACTCTCTGATGAAAAGCCAAGTTGCAGGGCTCTTCAATGTTATGTCTGGGTACAGCTAGGAGCGTAAGTCACACCACTGTGGCAGCACTGCACTTCATATATAGCCATGTGTTTCCTGATGCGTTGCATTTGAATAGACAGCGTTCGAAAAGCAAGTCAGCACAGTGGTCTGTGCATCAGAGCTTCCCAGCCTAAGCTCAAATGAATATTGCTGCTGATGTTGAAGCTGAAGCACAAGGTGTGCAACATGGCAGTGGAGTCAAGATTGTATGTGTTTCTCTGCATCAGTTGCTGTTGGTCTGATGAACTCTTGCAGACATGGCTGTGCCTTCAGCATAATTGTTTCTGCAAATGACCTTGCATGCCTGGCTGAAAGCAGTTCAATACGAGGCAAGGTGCTTGAGAGCAAAAATTTAGGAATTCCAGATTGTTCGTGTTGAAATAACACGAGTCGCTGCAAAGAGTCAAGCATCCCATGTTGGGCGTGGTGAAATAACACAAAGGCCCCTTCAGGCTGGTTGATGCACCTGCAAGTAGCTAGCATTACCAAAGTTAGGACTCCCGCCAAAAATTGTGACCACACAGCAAAGAGACAACACCCTGCAGGCAGGTAAGTGCAATTGATGCATCTGTGAAGTGAAGGTGTCGGTTTGTGGATGCCTGCTGGCTGGCTGACTACCAACTTGGTCGTTGCATGGTTGACAGCCAACACTGCTCCTCTTCACTTAGCAGGAAGCGCCATGGTGCCCAGTATCAAGGGTTTGGAGGCTGCAAGGGGAGAGGTGCGTTCTGCAATTAGCAATCCAGGTTGAGATACACAGCAGTAGGAAGATGCTTTTTGCACAGCCAGAAATAAAGTAACGTATAGCAGCAGACACTCACCTTAGAACACAAATACTGAGAATCAGAGGGTGATGACGGCTGTTGGAGCAGAGGCTGGAAATGGCTATGAAGACAAAGGCTGACAATGGCTGTTAAGGAAAAGGCTGACCACAGCTGTTGAAGCAAAGGCTGACAATTGCTGCCAAAGCAAAGGCTGACAAATGCTGTCAAAGCAAAGGCTGGCAACTGTTGTCAAAGCAAAGGCTGGCAATAGCTGTAGAAGCAAAGGCTGACAATGGCTGTTGAAGCAAAGGCTGACGAATGCTGTGAAAGCAAAGGCTGACAATTGCTGTCAAAGCAAAGGCTGAAATGACATCGTGCTGACGAGCAAAGCTGATCTTGTCAGTAGATGGAAGCGTTCTGCAGTCAACAGACAGGATCAAGAAGCAGGTAGCAGCAGACACTTGCCTCGAGGAAAGGAGACCCGAACGTGAGGCATGCCAAGTCTTGTCGAAGAAAAGGCTGACAATGGCTGGCAATGGGTGACCTGCTGTCGATAAGGCTGTCCAAGGGCTGCCTCACTGATGGCAGACTGAGGTACTTATACTGCTAACCGGCAAACCAGCTTCAGCGGACAGGAACGCCATGTTGCTGTGTAGCAAGAACTTGAACCTCGCACGGGTAGACGACGACAGCGTTCTGCAGACAGCACGAAGCGCAGATCGCGGGGAGTGTGTGCAGAGACAGGCAGTACAGGTAGCGTTTTGCTAGCCCCATTTTCGGGGACTTCCCGCATCGGACTGATCGCTTAGCCGCTCGTT
>BDIU01000111.1:27958-281924 GCA_002118135.1 Trebouxia sp. TZW2008
TCTATAGCTTCAAGAGGCACATACATGTCAGCCACCACTTCAGCATGTAACCCTCTCATAGCCACAGTAGTGTATGACCAAATTGCTTGTTGATCAAGGCCAAGCAAGTGGTGACAAACCTGGTGGTGGTTGCACAGCAGAGGTAGGAAGGAATGCTGCTGCAACAATGAGCTCTATAGCTTCAAGAGGCACATTCATGTCAGCCATCCTTTCAGCATCTAACCATCTCATAGCCGCAGTCGTGAATGACCAAATTGCTTGCTGATCAAGAATATGCAATGAGTGACAGACCTGGTGGCGGCTGCACAGCAGAGGTAGGAAGGAATGCTGCTGCAACAATAAGCTCCACAGCTTCAACAGGCACATGGCAACCAGCCATCATGTGGGCTGCAACCCATCTCACAGACAGACGGGCAGCCATGCTGAAAGAGGGGTTCTGACCTCCCACCCCTGTCACCACCCCATGGTGCTGAGCACGCTGACTCAGCACCCTGCTGACTGATGGCTGACTGGACTCCTTGTCCGCCCTAGCTGCCATCACCTCATCCCTGCAAAGTCATTTTGTGAGCTACAGAAGTCTGCTCAAAGCTGTGCATGCTGAACAGGGGGTGTGAACCCTGTCCATGTCACCAGCCCATGGTGCTGAGCACGCTGACTCAGCGCCTTGCTGACTGATGGCTGACTGGACTCTTTGTCAGCCCTAGCCGCCATCACCTCATTCCTGCAACATCCTTCAACATCATGTCATGATGACATCATTGAAGTCACAAATTGCATGCTGACTCAGCACCTGATTGACCGCCCCATCGTCAGCTGTGCACAATGTTTCGTGTCATTTGAAAACTGCATTGTTCTTACAAAACTTCCACACAGCCTTGTGAGGATTGAGCATCCAAGCTGCAGCTAGTTCTGACAATGTGACAAGCAAGCGTGTATCCTAGCTCATGACAACATGAAAGAGTTTGGAATGCAACACAAAGCAGCTGACCTGTTGCTGAAGAGGAATAGTCGAATGGCAAAGCCATCAGTCAGGACGTCCACATAATCCTCTGAGGCTTCAGCGTCCAATCCAAAGCTGCTTTCCAGAGCTTGAGCTAGCTGCACACCCAATGCAGCCTTCATCTTCTTGAAAGCCTCTGGAACGTCTGCCCACTTGCCTGCAACAACCAGTGGATCTGAGACAATGCATGCAAGCAGCAGCTGTCTTGATGAGTCATCTGATCTTGACGCAGGCGGGGCATCCATATTTGAGAAGCATGCGTCCATTCACAGCCTTGTCAGTTTCATTGAGGAGATTCCCACTATAACCACTGCTCTCAGAACAAATGATGCTCAACAAAAAGATGCTTCTGGCACAAAACTTTCTGCTCACCATACTGGCGACTGCTGTGAGTATAAGATGGATCTGACCTGATCGTTCCAGCTGAAGCAGAAGCTCAGCAGATTCTGAGCGTCAGGGCATCCCTGTCAAACCCAGCAGCACCCCCAGGCCCCACCAGGGGGTGAGGCAGGGGGTAGAAGGGGGCTGTGTGCCTTGACATTGCCAGTGAGATTTACTGCTGCAAAGACGAAATGAGACTGACCTGATCCTTCAAGCTGAAGCAACAGCTCAGCAGGCTCTAAGCATCTGGGCACTCTGCCAACCCCAGCAGCACCCCCAGCTCCTGCCAGGGGGTGAGGCAGGGGGTAAAAGGGGGCTGTGTGCCTTGACAGCGCAGACAAGGGCTGTGTGCTGACCACCTTGAGGGTCAGGTTGGTGAGACCGCGTATCTGCTTGCTCAATCTGTCCACTGCTGCATCAAGCTGCCTGCATGGGAATGGGAAATCACATGTCGCACATGACTAATCACATGCCGCATGTGCATGTGAAACCTGCTAGCTAGAATCTGTGCATTTGCCTCAGTATGTTTGCTCTGCAGCATCGCATCCATGCACCCAGCATGGCTGATCAGACGACTGCCAGCTGAGGAAAGATGCCATAGCACCCACACGTGCCACATCACACGTCACATGCACATGCGTACGCACATGCTGCCTGCACTTGCTATTTGCACATGAGACTGCCTTACCTGCTAGCTAGGATCTGTGCATTGGCCTCAGCATGTATGCTCAGCAGCATCGCCTCCAATCATCCGACATGGCTAACCACGCTACTGCCAGCTGACACGTGGCTGTCACATGCACTTGCCACATATCACACATCACTTGTCACACGCTGCAGGCATCAACCGGACCTGCTAGCTAGGATGTGTGCATTGGCCTCAGCATGTTTGCTCTGCAGCACGGTATCCATGCACCCAGCATGGCTAACCATGCTACTGCCAGCTGACGTGTGTCTGTCACAGTAACACACCACATATCACACATCACTTGTCACGTGCCGCATGCACGAGCCTTACCTGCTAGCTAGGATCTGTGCATTGGCCTCAGCATGTTTGCTCTGCAGTACACTATCCAAGCACCCAGCTTGGCTGACCACGCTACTGCCAGCAGGCAAATGCCTTTGCAAGGCATATTGTGCAATCTGGTCAACCACTGTGTGCCTCTCTGCTGGGCCACATTCCCAGACCACTGCTTCTGCAATGTTGCCGTCTTGAAAACGCCGCAACTCAGCTTTGTCACCCCAGAACTGCCTGAATTTGGCTGCTGCCTGCATACGTCAACAGAAGATGTCTGGGTCAGGTGCTTAACACTGGGCCCTTTTGAGGGTTGTCATCTGGGGTGATTCTCTGTATGCTTCAGGGTAATACATGTGTGCTGTAACTGGGCCTTGTCGCCCCAGCACTCCCGGAAACTGGCTGCTGCCTCTATTCATGGCCGCAGAAAAGCAGCTGGAGAATGGTATAGTTTCCTATCAAATGCTGCCTGTGTGCATCAAGGAACAGTCTGTGCACCACTTATTGACTCTGAATGTTCAGATCCTGCTTTCATCAGTGCCACACCTGAATATCATCAGCAGGAGGGCCAATGTCCCTGAGCTGCATAGCAGCGATGGGGTCAACTTGCACCCCAACCAGAACGGCAACCTGAAGGGGTCTCTCGAGCCTTCTAGGGTAATGCTTGTTGAGGCTGACTGTTGCCAACATGCATAGGCTGTTCTTTTCTTCTCTGGAAAACAAGCTGCTCTTCTCCATGACAAGGAGACTGAACCAAAAGTTCACACCTGAACATCATCAGCAGGAGGTCCAATGTCTCTGAGCTGCATAGCCGCAGTGGGGTCAGCTTGCACCCCAACCAGAATGGGGCCTTGAGGGGCAGCCACCCCACCCTTCTTGGGGGTTGCCACATGCGGTTGGCGCCTATGGGCATGAACCAGGGTTGCTCTAGGCCCCAACGCCTGCAGCATCAAGTGCAAAGGCTTGACACTTGTGGACCATACTGGCAAGTTTTGTTGTATAATGAAGACAACGCTAGTCTATGTAGCAGAAGCTGATTGATGTACTGTTGTGGGTTGGACTCATTACGTCTTGCATGCACAGGGAGAACAATCTGTTCTATCCAAAGCAGCATTTCCCACATACTCAGAAGTACCGGACCTAAGAAAGCAGCACGATGCATTATGCTTGCAGCTGCATCAACTTCAAAGCTACGCACGGCATAAGCTGGTTCTATTGCGACAAGATCACCTCAAGCAGATTGCAAAAGCCTGTTTGACAGATTTGGAAAGGCAAGCAGTCAATCCCATATGGAAGAGACGCCCTTACAACACAGATGCAGCAGCAGTAGCCACAGCAGCAATAACAACAGCTCAGGTGATAATGCCGATGAGAATGGGTTAGTCACCAATGCCGTTTGAAATGGCTTAGTCACCTGCTTCACAATGCTCTCCACCCGCTTGTCAGCTTGCTGCCAGCTCTGCGCGTCATGTACTTGAAGCTGCCCTGAAGAAGCTGGCTGTGGCAGTTGCACATGGAAGAGGTAGTCATACATTGTCACAGGGGACTGGCTGCTGAGGAACAGGGTCTCAAAGGTGTGCTGACCAGCGCTAGCTTGGTCTAGCAACATGACGCTCCTTTTGGCACAGCCTTGCAACTGCAGCACAAGCTGTTTGTTCACAATCGTGGTTCTTTTACTGTGCTTGCGGGATCAAAGCTGTTTGGTACACTGGGGCTACGATACCATTGCAGCTGACTGTGGCATTTGTACATGGAAGAGATAGTCGTGAGTCATTACAGGTGTGCTGACCGGCACTAGTTTGGTCTAGCAAAGGGACGCTCCTTCTGGCACAGCTTGGCAAGTGCAGCATAACCCTGTTGTCGGCTGTCTGTGTGAGCATGGGAACTGCTATCAGCAAGCACACAATTTGAGCTGAGGCACATTCATTGTGTTAATCATCTTCACTTGCCAGAAGATATGCAAGCAATTGTACATGAGGGAAAGTTTTTCGCACAGCAATGGCACAGGCAAGAGGCAGACCTGCTGCAGCGCACTCTTGCAAACATGAGCAGCTAAGTTGCACCAGCCAGAATTGTCCACAAACACCACGTCAAAAGCTTTCCTCATGGCCTGCTGGGATGGGGCAACTGTGGACTGCCCTCCTGACGCCTGCCCTGGGGTCTGCCCTTCCTCCCACTGCATGAAGATGCCCTGGGGAAAGGTTCTTGGATCTGCCAATGCATGTAGAATTGTCCGTAGCAGCTGTGTGTGGCTCATCGCGGGGTTCTGCAAGCACAATGGCGGGGTGTTATTGATGCCCATGCAGATGGAAAAATCCCGTCATTGGCGCATACAACAGCACAATTGGTAGGTACATGAATTCCTTTTGATACAGACACTTGATATGAGGACGACCTGAATGTAAGGCCAAAGCGCTTGGGCACCAGACACTGCAATCCGACTACAGTGGCACCTCTGTAGAAGTTGACAATGTTGTGTGAGAGCACTTTTCTTAGGAAACAGCAGTCGTTGTCAACAGAGATCAATGTATGTGTAGCAGAAGTGCTGTCTCGCCATGCCAGCTTGACCTATTGAGATAGTTGTCAAGATGCAACTACTGACTTCCAACATTATCAGGCATGGGTTGACTCATGACAATGCTGGAAGTCAAGACTTGAATGATGATGTGAGCAGTTGCACAGCAGCTGTTGCAGCGACTGATCACAACCCTCATCAAGACAGTCTGAGATCTGACGGCTGTGACATCAATCCCTTTGTTGAAACATCAACACTCAAGCAACAGCAAGCTGGTGGAACAATGCAAAAAGAAACCGGTGCAGCCATGAATCTCAGCAGGTGCAAATGTGCAACTTGAAAGCACGTGGCAAATGATCACACAGATGCTGACCCAGATGCTGCTATGATGAGTTGAGACAGGGGACAGGTATTGCTCACCAGTCTTTTCTGTCGCACCAGATGCGCTGCGAACAAGGTCATTAGAAAACCGTTGAAGCCATCTGAATGGCCAGACAGGCAATGCTTGCGCATCCACACCTGGAAAGCAACAGCACTCAGAAGATGAGTAAGGCTACACATGTGCCGTGAGCATGCATGAGGCATGCACGTCAAACCAGCTGCTGGCCAGACAAGCAATGTTTGCGCAAGCACACCTGTAAAGCAGACCTGTCAAGCAGACCCGTCAAGCAATGTAGCCCCAAACACAGCAAGCCCAGCAGTCACGGCGACAAACCTCATACATCAACAGCAGAGCTCATGGTATCTGCTACGCACTGAGATGGTTCAACAGTCCGCACATGAGACAGCCGTGTGTCCAGGGAAGCTCTTGAATGAGGCGAAACCAGACATTGATGCCTGTCCGACCCTCAACTGTGACAGAACCGGTCGACCAACCTTATTTTGTGTAGCAACAACTGCCATTGCACATTGCACACCCAGAGAACTATCAACTTCTGGCCATGTTTGGGCATTTGATTACAGACTGCATACCTTCAGCAGCACAACAGCCTCTGATAGCCTAGGGACTGCTTGGAATGCAGTTTGTACAGCTTGCTCATGCTGGCTGACCATCATATCAGCAACGATGCTGCTGTTGTAATGTGGCGTTGGTGATCTGTTCCTAGCTGAAATCTCAATGGCTTGAGAATTACTGACTGGCACTACAGAATCCCGCTCTGGTTGCTTGCGTTTGCGCCCCTTGGGCTCCTTGTTGCCGCCGGCAGCCACAGCTGTGGCAGGGGCTGATGCAGCTGTGGCAGAGCCTGCCACAACTGTGGGATGTCGCAGGTTGCCGCGCTCTGGAGATAGCTTTGCAAGAGGGAAGGTATCCATAGAGATGGTGGGGATGAGGCGAATGGTCAAGTTGCAATCTGTACCAGCTTCGAAAGTAGGCTTCAGCACAAGGGCAGGCTTCCTGCACGCACACAATTGAATTCGAATCACATGCCTCAGCATTGATGCATTTGACACCATTTGCCTCATACGCCAAACATCCACAGCATGCCTGTAACAAACCAGTAATGGAAAGGTTTGGCCCCAGTGTGGCAGGGTGAGAGGGTTGTAAACCTAGGCCCATGAATTGTATCGAATGCCGAATAACCACTACTACACTTCAGTGCCAGACTAACACCAGACCTGCAGTTATAGCAGCTGCACAGCTGCTGTGGTGTATTTCTGCTGAACTGGTCAGCGAGTACAAACAGGACAGCGATTGGCTGAAAACAAAAAGAGGTTTGTCATCTTTTCTGTCTGCTGCGCTAACTGTTCCGCTTTGGCTCTTGAGCAAAACGCTGTTAGCATACAAACTCACAATACATTCATGCAAGAGCACTCATCATGGCGCTCATAAGACGCAGGTGACAAGCTGTGTGTTGCTTCTGCTCCTGCGTCCGAAATGCCAGCAGACAAACAGACATTGCATCGGTAAGTAAGTATTCCAGCAGTTGGCGTTCTGAAAGGGCCAGCTGTGCAAACTTTACATGCTTGCATGCACACCTGGCTGTGCAAACCTGAGCCACACCTATCATCACCACATAGCAACATTCATTTCTGAAACCTGAAGACATGCAAACTAGCTTGTGCTATGCTCAGGTGCCAAGCTGTGTGTTCTCACTACCCATAGATGTCAATATGATTGTGCAACCTGAGCCGCACCTGGCGTCGCCATTCAGCAAAACCTGTTCCTAAAGGCTGAGTATTCACAGTATAGCACTTGCAAAGGTCAGGTGATAAGCTATGTGATCTAAGTATCCATGCATGTGCGCCTGATGTGCAAGACTGAACCATACCTAGCATTGCCATTCAGCAAAACCCATTCCTCAAAGCAACCTATCACTTGCTATGCTCACATGACAAGCTGTGTGATCTCAGCAGCCATGCATGTACACCAGATTGCAGATGTCTGAGCCCTACCTGGCATCACCATTCAGCAGAACCCATTCTTGCTCTTTGAACAAGGCACTCTTCTTCAGGTGAGCAGCGATCACAGCCAGCCACAAAATCCTTTTGCCATGGTATTTGCAGTCAAGGAAATCCTTGCTGTAGAAGCAGGATTTGGGAATGGTGACTGCAACATCTGCCACTGCATCGGGCTTGCTTATGCAGTGCGTTGCATAGCTGCCTGTGGTGGTCACTGATTCTGGAGGCTGAAAGGCGAAAGAACCCTGAGCAGACACAGAGACGGGTCAGGTCACCAATACATATGAGACTCTGGACGAGTAGGAGCGACTCTTTCCTACAACACACACAGCTAGGCCAGCATGTAGCACCAGCATGCCATGTGTAAGTCATCTGCTGAATGGCAGACATGGATTGCTTACACGACATTGAGCTGCTGTGCAGCAGCTGCAGTACACGCAAAACCGTGTGCGTTTATGCTCAAGTACTGGTCCTGTTTGAACTGCATGTCGCGTTGAGCCAATGCTGCATATAAGTTGATTGTGAGGTCCCAACATTCAGTGAAGAAACCTATCATACAGCATGCAGACATGCAGACAGCAGATAGAGACTTACCATGCCTGACATGCCAAACGCCTTCAGATATGCTCCCGCCAGATCTGGCGCCACCTGCAGAGGAAGTTCATGCTTGCACTATGTTGATACTGATAGTAATAATCTTCATCCTTGCATTACAATGACACTGGCAATGTTTGTCCTTGCACAGTGACAACACTGATGGGTAAAATGTTTGCCTCTTTCCTGCAAGCTAGGTGTACGGCACAATTCAATCTTGCCGGGATGCGTTGGGCTAAGCATGATGGTACGGACGGTCATCATGCTGATTAGTCAGCAAGCAAGCATGGAAGTGAAGCAGCAAACTCAAATCGCACAAGGTAGCATGCAATGGACAGTGGCATTTGCGACAGGACGCAGTAGCAACACCATGCCTGCCTGACGCTGCAGGCTCTTGCATGTTACCTGTTTAGCTGGCAGTTGCAGCAAGATTTGCTTCAGCTGCTGCAGAATGTCACCCATTGCTGACTCCTCTGTGGCTTGCAGAGTTGTCTCTGACAGCAGTGCGTCCATCTGCAGAAGCAACACGAGGCATCATGGGCGATACCTGCGTAGTGTTACCAGCTCTGCAAGTTGAGCGTGCACAGGGCAATAAGTCCAACCTGCAACTGCAGCAACGGCGACTCCATGGCGTCTGGGACGCGAAGCAACAAGCTGGTATGTTGCAGCTGAAGACTTAGCGTCTGATTGTCGCGTTTAGCCTGAAGCGACGGAGACAAGTTCTTCAAGTTGCCTGGCCGTTACAGTCCCGTGCGGGCGCTTGTCGACGAGCTGAGTGTTGTGGACCGATTAAACAGCAGGCTCCGCTAAAACCTGTCGCTTCTGCGATGCCGCCCGTGCTCCTGTCCTGCCGCGAGATGCTGTGCTTTGAGCGCAGCATGCTTGCCAGCCCCCAGCAGGGCGTTTAACTGAGTCGCCCTTTAACTCGCAAATGCCCTGATGACCAAGCCCGTCTGTTCATCTTCTTGTGGCCACCTCAGCTTTGCTTTAGAAGCTCAGCAAGAAGCCTCGACAGTGATGTGCTTTCGGACGTCGTGGCGTACAAGTTGATTGAGTGTTGCCCGTGTCGAGCATTGCAAGCAGACGACGTTCAGCAGCCTTGCAAACGGTCGATTGCCGCGTATACAGCGTCGTTGCGTCTGGCATCCGCGTTGGCTGTATCTGCCACCTTGTGTTAAGGGGACGAACAGACTAAGGTGGCATAGTGAGCTGATCGAAACGCGCACGGCCTATGCCGTCGAAAGAGCTTACTCCTTTGCCCCCGCACGGCGAGCGTCTAGCTGGCGAAAGTAGCGACAACAAAGAAAACTACAGCGTCGTCGTCTCCAACGCCAGCGGCTACCTGTGTCGTCTACAAGCCACCTGCCACTTCCCTGCTACTCCCGAGACTGTCTACGCAATCTTCATCAACACTGGTGAGTCATGCTCGGCACTCGCTGCCAGTCGGTCCACTCTGGGATACCGATCAGTTGCATGCTTTGCAGACAACACCGGAGTCTTTCGGGACATCAAGACCAGTGGCAAACGAGAGGTTCTAGAGGAGGTTCCATGTGGACAAGGTTACAGGCAAGCAACGTTTGCATGCTTCTCATACTCAGCGAGCCATGCTGCATTGCTTTTGCCAAAGAGCAGTCCGCTGCATCTCAGCATCATGCACTACAAGCGATGCGCCCCCAATACAGTGGCTTTTGTCTGTAACAACTGCTTTGTTTCCCAAGACAGCTGTGCCTACATCAAATTGTCCTTACTCAGGGGTACCATTGCAGCCAAGGTGCAGTGATTTGTTTCCGACTTGCTGTCCTTACACCAAGATTGTTCTTACAATGAATTTCCTTGCAAAGAGAAGTTGCTGTACAGTGAACGCATGCATGCAGGCGAGTGGTTGAGGTAGAGCAGGTTGGCGAGTCCAAAGTGCTTTGGGTGCACAATACTTTTACTACTGAGGTTCGAGTCGTTGAGGATGACTCAGACCCACAACGCCTCAGAACCCAATTTGAGCTGATACGCTCGGTATGATGCCAAGCTGTCTGCACAGAATTTGCCAGTGTTACAATGCTTGAGATGCATCCCTTGGTGCTCTCCTTGTTGCTGCAAGAGATTGATTGCTGCTTGGAGCGTTTTGGTTCAAGTGCATGCTTAGCAATTGTACTTGTATCATGCTTGGGCTAGCTATGCTTGCTGCATCTTCTTGGATCTTACCTCTGCAACTCCTGCATCATCAGAGGTTGACACATGCTCTGTAGGACATCTTGAACCGGTTTCATGGAAATTGGTTGGTGACCCCAAAGACGAATGCTCAAGGACAGGTCATTGGCTGCACTGCTGTTTTGGAGCAGGAGGTCCTGCCTAGAGGTCAGTTTGATCGCCATAAGCGTTATCATTACAGTGACTTCTCTTTGCGACAACTGCTTTGGTTCCCAAGAAGGTTGTCCTCACTTCAAGTTTGTGTCATCAGAGGTGCCACCATAGTCAGGTTGCAGTGATTGATTGCCAACTGCATTGTCCTTACAGCAAGATGTCCTTACATCAACTGTCCTTACAAAAAGAAATCACTGTGGCACCATCTCCCTGTTGACACCAGTGCCATCAGCGCATCAGCAAGCATCCAACGCCACACATATCAGCTGGCCGTCCTGCACAAAAGCATGGCGTGCAAGGCCTTGATCCTGCTGTTCCTGCAGTGTATTAATTCTGTACCTGTTCACATCATGTTATAGAGCATGCTGTGCCACTTTGCCAAGCGTGGCTCTGCAAAGAGCAGCTTGTTTGCATTGATTGTGTTCACCTCATGCCATGTTTGCCAAACATTGGTCAGGCAAACAGACCCTAATTTGAGCCAGTCTCTGCACACTCGTGATTCAAAGTGTCGTTTACAGCAACCCACAGCAACACACCCTGTCAATTGATCAACCAACCTACACAGCACAGAATGTCTCACAGGGCACGCCCAGGGGAATTCAACAGTTGAACTTCAACCATCCTTATTGTGATGCTCAGAACAAGACATCCTGGCGAGATAGGATTTGGGCCATGCACACTCTAGCACATGTGCTGGAAGGTCTGGCCAATGATGGCTATTATTACAGGCCCAAACTGCTGCAAACAAGTCTATTTATCCTCTGCAGGCGTCCCAGCTTTCTTGGCAAGTGTGCCTGTGTTGGGATCAGCGCTGCGAGGGGTGGTCATACGCTCAGCGCAGCGCATGATACAGGACATTGAAACTATCCTGAGCCAGGTGAATGACAGCACCGATATACATGAGGTGTTGCGCCGAGCAGCCAAAAAGGGACATGCACAAGAGGCTGAAAAGCAGGCTCATGCATCTAGAAAGAAGGCACAAGCGCAACAAGCAGCTGAAGAGAAAAGGGCAAATGTTGGCGGAAGGTTCTTGTAGCAAAGGGTATCTAGAATAGGAATACTGCCTCAGACCATATATAAGCAGGTTTATGCATCTAGAAAGAAGGCACAGGCATAGCAAGCAGTTGAAGGAAACAAGGCAAATGTTGGCGGAAGGTTCTTGTAGCAAAGTCTACCTAGAGCATGATGTGTGTAATTTAGCTGTGCATGTGCCTTTTGTAGGTTTCATGCCAGGCCCCAGCGTAGTGGTACTATCTTGGTAAGGCCTAAGTGAGTTATACATTTGCTCATCTGTGTTCAGTTCAGTTTCAATTACGTTTGTGTTGACTCTTTGATCAGGGGTGCATGTCTTTTGTGCTCCAATTTTTCAGTAGATATCTTAGTGTATAGCATAGATGTGTTGTGTGACATGTTTGCCATCCTTTTCAGTGGCACAGCTTACTGGTTGCTTGCAGGCACAAGATAGCGCAGTTTGTGTATGATGTTGCACATGTAACAAGTAAATTTAGTTTGAAGAATCCGGATTCCATCTAGCACTTGTCTGTCATTGGTTCTCACGTTGGGGTTTGTTAATGCAACACTCATATGTCTGTTGAAGCTGTACCGTATACTGTTCAACCCAGCCCTGTTTCCTAATTTTGCCTGCTTACGTTGCGCTGTACATGTACGATCCAAATCCAATAACAAGCTAATGCATGATGATCAGCACTCAACTTTATGGCTTATATATATGGTTCGCTTGCGCTCATATGTACAAGCGAACAGCATTGCTTGTGGACTGCAGACAGAGCTTGCCAAATGATTATTAGTCAGAACAATGATTTGCTTGTCAAAATCAGCCATGACTGCTTGAGATTAGCTTCTGAATGTGGCATTCAGCTGCTCAACACAATACTTTCCTATAGCATCTGGACCTTTTGCGTTCAAGGCGCCGGGATCTACCCTGACAAAGGTACCGGTCGAAAAGCCAACTTCTTTCTGGTACGATTCAAACACGTCGCGGGCTTGTTTCGCTTCTTCATCAGTGTATCCACCACCAACCATCAGTGCCTGAGGACGTGGCTCAGGAACTCGAAGCGCTAAAGCCAATTCTTCATTGTTATACTGAGGCGAACATATCACGCCGTTGACCAGGTAGCCGTGTGGCGCCAGCATCTTGCCTATCCGAGTCGCCATCTCTCTGTGCTTGCCCATGGTCAACACCGGGATCTGCGCGAGGCTCATTGTTAGCTGCTAAGTATGGCATGGCAAGCGCGTTACCCAGCAGGCCTTTTGACAGATCCAAATCAGCACGTGCTCAGCGACGCGCACCGCTGGGGAAGTTTGCGAAGAGGGCGCGCCCCACATCCCCCTCAATCCAGAATGACATCATGCACCAGTCAGTGATGCAGCTCCATCTGAAGCTGCGACCACCCGCAGAAAACCCGCCGGGCTTTGCGAAATGGCCAACCCACCGAGATTGTCTGCATCTACTGTTTTCAGGGGGGTAAAGCCCCCTTGAAATTGGGTGGGCAACCCACTCAAAATCAGCATGGCTGCAAGATGCCTTGCAGACAGGGACTCTTGCAATTGTTGCTTATGCACATGCTAGTAGCAGGTCTTCACAGCCATGGCTCAATGGGAAATCCTTTTCTCATACACTGCAATTTCTGAGCTGTCTCAAGCGTCATCACAGTGCAAAGCTGTTACCAAAGCCTCTCAGCCAGTCAACAAACGTCACCAGAAGCTTCAGTCAACCAAAGCACCTGGTTGCTGACAGCCTAGCTGATGCCTGATGTTAAAAACCTGGCCTAGCACTGGCAGAATCCATTGGTCTTGAACAAATGCTACAGCATCTCCGCAGGCCCAGCTGAACCTTTGTTTGCAAATCTGCAAATCGTGCCCTCAAAAGGCAGATTCACTAATTTGGGCAGGGCCTATCGAACCCTCATTTGAAGCTCATAGTATCAGAGTGCACTCCTCAACATCGTCCTGTAACTTGCTGAAAAGCACAGACGGCACGCCAAAGATGGAAATGTGTATACATGGAGTTCAACTGCATCAGAAGTTGTTCTGGATCTCAAGCATAATGCAAAGCTGTCGACCTAATGCTGAGCCCTGGTGCTACAAAAGCCATTACTGTAATACATCAACTGCCAGTCCCAGTGAGCCAGCAGAGAATGCAAGTGCATAAGTAACGCTGCTGATCGTCTATCATAGTATTTGACAGCATGAGCAGATGCTAAGAGTTTGCCTGAAAGAACTCAAAGACGCTGCTGATGTTGTCCGAAACGAGCTCATGCCCTGCAAGAACAGACCAGGCATATCACATGGACGTGTCTGCATCATTTCCAAAATCATAATCTGCTACATGCTGCGCAACAGCATGAGTAATGAGAATAGTCTGTGCCGTTAGGCGTCGCATCAAGAGTTTCTGACTCAACAGGCAGCCCAGGATGCCGTGTCATGGCACTGTGCAAGCAACTGGTCACACAGGCACCATGGCATGTCACATTTATGCGGTAATGTTATAGACTGTGTTACTTGTTGCAAGACGTTTCACGAGTTTGCTCAACCAGTGACGTCTGCCATTGGCTCAGTCTACACGCATGTACCAGCTTGCAGATTTCACATGAAAGCTGCAACAGTAACTTTCTCTTTGCAGGGACCCTTGACGTAAGGACATGTTCAGAGTAAGGACATGTCAGACTATGTAACAGACTATGTAATCAATCACTGGATTCTGACTGGTGGAATGCAGTGAGTAAGGACATTTCAATGTAAGGACAATGTTCTTCGAAATCAAAGCAGTGGTGATAAAGAGAAGTCACTGTAATGCATGAGCACCTGATAGACTGAATGCATGATATCAGGAAAAGCCAACTCAGGCATAACATGCTCAATGTGATGCCATACCAAAAACAGCACATAGTGTGTTACCTGCCCAGGCTAAGTTCAGCTCTTCATGAATAGAAGATTCATCATGCTTCAGGTTCATTTGCTTCGTGGCCGCCACATGCTGATGCAGCAAGCTCTGCCACTGCTCAGACGTTTGCCTGTTGAGCATTAAAAGCAGAACTGTTAGAGTTCTCAAGAGATGATCGTGAATTTGAAAAGGTCAAATTGTCAAGAAAGCTGGGTCTTGACATTCCCAAAACATCACAAGGAGAAATGTTATGTCGACGATGATCAGCAGCCAAGAGGCAGTGCCAAGAAGGTTTGCACTAAGAATATTGCCCTTGACAACACACTGATTTGCCCGAGGCATGACTGTAGCAAAATTGACTATAATGAGGCCACCAGTTTTTGCATGTTGCAACAGTACAACAGCAACAATGCACGTGTCAGCAAGCATGCAAAGACAATGACTTTGGCCAACAAAAACCCCGTGAGAACGCCCAGGTTTCGCGACATCAACAGGCACGCATGTATGATCAGTATTTCAGTCAACAAAACCGGCCACACCTTGGGTCCTGCAGAAGGAACCCTTCGCTGTCCAGCATTCCTGCTTTCTGCAGTGTAGAGTGAATGGCAGCAGATACTGCATGACTGATGTCCTTGGTTCGATTCGCCAGGAATCCAGGAGTCAAAGGCTGAGGTTGCACCAGCATTTCAAACACAGAAACCCGCTGCACATCATCCACGATCAGAATATGACTAGTGGTTGGGTTCAGAGCCTGCCTAGCAAGCATGTTTGATGAATGAATGCCAGAATGTATGAGATGCAGTATCTGACTGGCATGTAAAGTTGAACAATCCATGCTGACCATGCTGGGCTAACTTCAAGGATGCATTTGCCGTGTACCTCCAGATTGTGAGTGATTTTGTACAATGTTCATACCACCACATCTGTGCATAAAGCAAGCTGAATGCTCATAAAACATTGCATGAATCATTCAAAGTCATCACAAGCACACATCAACAGTGTGACCAAAGCCATGTACAAAGCGCCTGGGTTTCATCATTTCATTATGCATGCACCCCATCATGCATTCTGACATTTATGCGCTTTGCACCACGACTCACCTGCTTAGTAAGCTCTGCAAACATCTCCCTGACGCCTTTGGATGTGCGCTTGTCTTTGGCCATATGTATTGCTGCAGTTGGAGGAAACTTCCAAGTCTTGCCAGACTCATCAGTTGGCTGATTTTGCAGAATGGAAGCAGGCACAGACATGATCTGACAGCACACTCCCTGCAACAAAAATGCAACAATAACTTACAACTGCTTTCTAGCATACAATGCTAGCTGTATGTGGCAGAAGTCTGGTCTCGCCATGCAGGCTTGTCTTGAGTGACACGATAAGGAGGCTTGACGTTCAAATGATGAAAGTCAGTCAGACTGCAATCAAAAGCAGCAGCAACTCAGTCGCAATCACGCCAACACTTGCAAGCTTTAAAGCTTGTTGGCTTGCATCGACTGCTCTGTGGTTGTGGGTAGGCCGCAGTAGGAGGAAACTTCTAAGTCCTGCCGGACTCATCAGTTGGCTGATTTTGCAAAATGGAAGCACGCACTGACATGATCTGACAGCACACTCCCTGCAGTCAAGAGCAACAGAAACCATGCAATAATCCACAAGCAGCAGAAGGGAGAGCTTGTCAACATTTATCGCTGCATTCTTGCATGCAAGTTTACATATGTTCCTGATGCATGCTTTCTGAGCTGTTGCGCTCTTTGAATGACTGTCCCACTGAGTCAGTAGCTGAAACCAGCTTCACATGTGTTTGCTGAAATCATGTATGTGCCATGCAAAACTCGCAATCATCATTACAATCTTCACATTTGCTTGCGGGGCTTTGTGACCCTTCTAGCAGCAAGCAGCAAGCAGCAAGCAGCAAGCAGCAAGCAGCAAGCAGCAAGCAGCAAGCAGCAGAATTGTGTCGATGATATGCAAGGCATATACCTGCAGTGGCATCCTAAGAGCTAGCAGCAATGCAAGGGCCCCTCCTGAAGATGCCCCTAGTGCATACAAGGGCAGCTCGGCCCAACCCTCCTGCTTAGTCAGCGCCTGGACTGCCCAAATGACCTGCAAACACAAATGATACAATAAAACCCAAAATAATGACAACAACACTGTTCAAACGGTAGTAATGATAATTTAGCCACTCTCATGTGCTAAGGGTGTGTGGCAAATCCTGTCTCAACACCAGCTGACCTGGCAAGACAAGACATGTGCCGCACATGCATAGCACATGTGCTAGCAAGTGCCGACATTTGAATATTCCACATTACTACTACAAATGCTGAGCGTGACTCCATTCCTCCTGTGGCACACCAGGCAAGACAGCCAAAGCAACAGCAAAGGCAAAGCCAACATTGCAATCCAACAGGAACTCAAACGCCTTAGGGCTAGAACTTTGGAATGTCAGCAGACTCTTCTGGAGGCCAGCCAGTATCCCAGCAGCGATTGCCTGTTCTGGCTTGACCAAAATGAAGCAAAGACAAAAGAAGAAGCATAGAAAGGAAATTTGGTTTAGGTCAGACCTTTGGGATGTCAGCAGACTCTTCTGGCGGCCAGCCAGTATCCCAACACTGATTGCCTGTTCTGGCCTGGCTTGATAGGGCCACAACGGCAAAGCCCTCTACCAGGGCTGCTTCCTGTATCCGTACTTCTTCTGACAGGCCTGCAGGTTTGCAAGTCACAAAGCTTCAGCCAAGATAAAGAAGGTACATTATGATGACCACGCTTCTTCTGGTAGGTAGGCTTGAACCAACCCTCGCATGGAGAATCACAGTGTCGCTTGCACCTCTTCTGGTGGGCTTTCACGATTGCAAGTCACAATTCTTCAGCAGAAGGTACATGACTGTATATGCATGACTCCTCTCAGGCATGCAGGATAGTAACTAGTCTATGGCAAGGCACAAGGATCACGCTTGTAAAGCTCTTTCAAAGAAGCTGCAGGTCACCACCAAGATGATCACTATCATCCGACTCATGCCAACATGCAAATGTCAAATGATGGCACAGACTAGAAACACTCAACTGAAGAATTGTTCTCAGGCGTTACACAGCATACGCATGCAGTCAACAGCAAAAAGCATTGTGATTATTCAACTGTGATTCAAATGTTGAGACAAGTCAAAACCATGCCTGTGCATGCAGGGCAGCCATCAGATTTTGGCCACCAGTCTGTGCTGCTGTGCTGGCATCCATGAAACAATAGCAACACTGCTGTTGGATTTGTTGGCATTTCCAGCACCATTTGCACACCCTCAAATGTCTGCATTTGAATCGACATGCATGTGATTCAACACAGCAGCTTCTGTAGCATATGTTTGCGCAATGCAGATTTTCGAACACATTTGCTCTTGCCTTGCCCAAATGCCAAAGCTCGCAGCACTACTGACCTGAAAGCGTCCACCTGACGACTGCTGAATGTACGCTGTGACCTTTGCCATATCATCGATATCAGTATCTCCGCTGGGCTGCAGCAGGGTGCTGGGAGGCCGGGTGTTGAGCTGATTGACCCAGTATAAGAGCGCTGCGCCACTGAACAGCAGGAAGGTCCATCGGCCGTCCCATCGCATTTCTAGTTGGGACGGAAACCAACGCAGCTTGCTACATCACGGCGAGGCTGCGAGGCGCTGTCTGCTACTGGTCGGCATGCTTGGCGAAGGTCGTGTCCGGCCTTTACGTGCGACAGCACCACGGGCTGACGTGCCAGAGCTGCCGGCTAGCACATGCAGTTGCTTCTGGACACAAGGTGTCAGTTTGCAACGCCAGCCCTTCGCGCACGGGTCTCGGAATGGCCAACCCGTGCGCTCGTGATCAATAACGCTTGCACCGACAGCAAAGGGACTTTTGCGAGCGTTACATCGCAACGCCTGCCTGCCCTCATCCGGATGGCTTTGCAGAGGCTCACCCTCACGCTGCCGAGCGTGGCTGACGACTTGCGGCATGACTGCAGCATCGAGTGCAGATTGCACGGTTGAGGCTCGGAGATAATTTGCAATCACATCTGAGGGGCACTGTCGGCTGTCCGAGCACGCCTTGTCAACATGGCACATCACGCTCTCGCCTGGCAAGCGTCTTTTGCCAAAAGCATGCCGGCCAATCACATACAGACATTGCGACAAATGCCTGCGGTGCCCAAGCCATCGGCTGCACCCAATCGGCAGCGTCGGGCGAGACCGCCGGTCCATGGTACCCTGAGAGGTTTGGCAGTGCGAAGCGAACAGCAGCCTGCTCCTCAGCCGGAGGTTTCAAGGTAATCAACCTGCACCGCTAAGACATTGCGATGGCTGTCATACGCAACGTCGACGCCTTCACACGCTTCAGTCGAGACTGCAGCCAGTGAAATCGAGATTGAACCTCAGGATTCCACAGACTGCACTGGCACCTTGCAATACAGTCTGGCTTCTCTGTCCCTCTCATTTCATGCTGCAAGCTGAACAAAACGCGTAGCACAATGCACAGACCTTACAGTGATATGTTGCGTGCCTGCAGCGCTAGTAAGCACACGCCCCCAACAAATCGGCGAAAACTGCTAGTCAACACCGGAGCAGCCATGTTTGCATTTGCTGGAGCATCTTTCTGCCCCTGCTGTACTCAGCTGGCTCAAGCATCAGAGAAGAGCACCAGCGGCTACACATACAAAGGACAGACAGGGCCAAAGACATGGCCAGGTAGATGATGGCCGTTGCATTCCTCTATGCATTTGTACATGAATCAAGCTACCAAGGGGGCTGTACAAGGCATCTGAGGGTGACACTGCATGTGCATGCTTGTGTTGCAGCTTATACAACCCCAGCGCAGCATGTGCTGAGGCAAGTTGATGGGCATACCACAGTCGTCTTTGCCTTGGCATATGGCTGCAGATTGCCAAACACAGTATCAGTATCAGTACCATTGTGGTTGACTTATGTCAGTCACACGTCTTCAGCCAGAATGGTCAGCAGGACTGTCAGCTACATCATCTCAACAACATTTAGATAAGGGCCCAGCGAATGCACCCTGATTGCTTCCTGAAGGATCACACATCCTTGATCCCATATATTTACATCTCGTACGTCTTACGTGAAGATACATGCTTCATGCAGGTGTATGTACAATTGGTGGCCTTCAGTCCCCTATTAACATACCCTTGGCAAACTACTTCGCCAAGGGTGCTGCAAATGGGGGCTCCAACAAACGAGGCGACATAACGTTTGCGTACTACAACCAGACTAACGCCAATGTGCAGAACACGGGGCATGGCACCATGCAGGTTTGAATCCTTGAGCTGTGTCACGCCACGCCTGCTGCTTTGCATTTGCCTGCCTGCCTGCCTGTCTGTCTGCTGACTGTCTGCCTGCCTGCCTGCCTGCCTTCTGCCTGTCTGTCTGTTCCTGATTGTTTACACTGTTTTGCTGTGGGTCTGAGAACTGAGCGACTTGTGGAAGTTTCCATTTGACCTTTGCACACAAATGCGACTTGGTGGCCTGCTCTTGCCATACACTGACTCATGCATGGCATGCTGCATCAGATGTTGCACCAGCTTGGTGCACGTCTTCTAATCGTCAGCTATGCATGTCAAGATTCACGCACAGGCCTTGCTTGTTACTGTTCAATGGCTTTTCTTGGGAACTTCTTCTGAGATGGTCTGCATGCAGGCTGTGTGCTTATGTGCACAAGTGACTAATCCTATCTGCACAGTGTGCTGACGCAATGTGCATTGCATTCAGGTCAATGCAGCACCTGGCAACACATGCAACATAGATGGCAGGGATCTTGACTTAGTGCAATGGCATTTCCACTCACCCAGCGAACATGCTTTTGACGGTGCCAGGAAAGCCATGGAAGTCCACCTTGTGCACAAGGACAGACAGTCAGGTACTTTACCCTTAGCTTGCACAGCGACTTCTCTCTATGACAATTGCTTTGGTTCCCAACAGCCTTGGTGTTTTCATCAAACTCTTCTTATTCAGGGGTACCACCTCAGTCAAATTGCTGTGATTGGTTCCTGATTGCATCGTCTATGCATCACAAATATCCTTACAGCGAGTGTCCTTACCCTTGGCTTGTACATGCACGCACTGCACAGAGCTGCCACAGCCAATATTCTATTGCTGTTGTCAGTCAGATGCGTTCAATGCAGCTGATTGCTTTTGGCTTGTCTAGTTAGACTGAAATTACGTAATGTACCAGTTCAGGCATATATCTGCTCACAAGTGTTACAGGACTTGAACACACAATGTCATGTTCAAGTCTTGGCGCTAAAAGTCTCGACAAGTGAAACAGTTCATCATCATGAGTTTCTGAAAAATCAGGGCCATGCAGACATCATCAGTATTGCTAGATAAGGCTGCATTGCATGTGTAGTCACTGCCGACATTTGCTGTAGGCATATTCTCAAACGACATGGGCACAAGCATAGTGATGCATAGCAAAGCTGCACAGTACGTCTAGTCACATTCAGCACTCAGTGCTTGTGTATTGAACAAAGCATTACAAAAATGCTTTTGTTAATTAAACGTAGCTATTATTGTAAATGGCAAAGAGATATGAGCAACTGTGCAACATGCTGCAGGCACCTTCTCAGTGGTTGGAGTCATGATGGAGGAAGGAGAAGCAGAGCCAAATCCAGCTCTACAGTTTGCTCTGGACTTGGCACCCGAAGAGTCTGGCCAGTCACAGGCAGCAGGTGGCCGCAAGATGTACTTGGAACAACTAATGCCTGAAACCAACGGTCAGAATCACAGGCCTTACGTACACTATGTGGGCTCCCTAACCACACCACCATGTTCAGAGGAGGTTCAGTGGTACGTCTTTGCATCAACAATCAAGGTTCCCAGCAATCAGGTAGAGCAGTTTTCGGAGTTTACTGAAGCAACGTTGGGACCTGGTGAGCACCGTAACTCACGGCCGCTGCAGCCCTTGGCAGGCAGGAAACTGGACTATGAGTTGTTTGAGGGTGATGCCATTGCTTCACAAGGGAAGTCAGGCAGTCAGCAGGGCAGCGAGGGTGAGCTTCATGTCAACAGCTGTAACATCAGCTGGCGCACCAAGAAGGTCCGAGATGGCAGCTCTAGCGACCTAGACATAGGTGAATGCAACCTGCGGTGGCGCACATCTAGGTAGCATTGTCAGCAGCAGTACTTGAGACTGAATGCATACGGAAGACTGACAGTGAGATTGTGAGGTCAAACCAAGTTTTGGTTGGGTTGTTGAGCAGAGCTTCATTATGAGCGTATTGACAAGTGTGTTTGAGAGCATACGAGCTCATGCCAAGCAGAATTGATGGATAGTGCATCACCTGCTTCAAGTCTAGGTCAAACAATTCTTTACAGCACATATAGCATCAATGAATGTAAGTGTTCTTCTTCTTAGCAATTGGGCCAATGGCTGTGACTTCAGCTTTTGACACTATAGTGCATCCGGTCAACCGAGCCGCGGCGCATGGGCGGAAAGCTCGAGGTTGATTCCGTTCGTTGCTGCTCAGCGTCATAAGACACCCTGCGGTGCAGCCGTGCAGGATTTGCGACCACGACTCAAATCTGCACATCTCGTTTGTACAGTCTTGACAGGCCTGAGCCGTGTGCTGAGAGCAGCGTGTTTTTGATACATTTGAGGCGGTGCAGCGCGGCGAAGGCTGCCGGGCAAGCCCCCAGTGCGAAATCACACCCTGTCGCAGCTTGTGATCACTTGATCAGGTCGACGACGCCATGGCGCTTTCAACCCAGCCTTGGGTGGATAAATAGTGAGCTGCAATCTGCAAGAGCAGAGCATTGCCTGCCGACATCGTAGGATGTAGTCTTGATGCCGAATTTGGTGCAGTCGACCGAAGAACGTAGGAGAGGTAGCGTACCAGGACGAGGTCGTGCAAACGCTTGAGAAAGCAATGCAATCTGCAAACGTGAGTGTTTGTGGCATTTGTCAGCACTTCTCTTGGAGCAGCAGAGGCTCATGCAAGCATGCCTGTGAGCAACTTCCTGAAGGCTCATGCCTTTGTTGCATGCAGCTGCCTCATCTGCTTTTCTATGGGCCTCCTGGCACTGGCAAGACTTCCACTGCACTTGCCATCGCCCGGCAGCTATTTGGGTGAGCAAGTGCCCTGCTTGAATGTCACATGCAGTGGCTTTATTGCCCGCCAATCGTGACGGCGCTCAAATTAGGCAAACATGTATTCTGCTTTCCAAAGGAACAACAGTCAAGTGTGCAAGCAGCTTGATGCACAGCCTCCACGCCACAGGTTAGCAGCTGATGCAACTGAAGATGGCAACACAAGATGTCAACATGTTCATCCTTGTTACCTTGAGCATACTAGGTCAATGACTATGTTGAAACCACGTCAGCTGGGAAACATGATTCTGCCTTGAGCCTTGCCAAACAGTGTGTGCTGTGCTGTGCTGTGCTGTGCTGTGCTGTGCTGTGCTGTGCTGTGCTGTGCTGTGCTGTGCTGTGCTGCCTCATGTCATGTTGATGGTGTGTGACTTCGCAGGCCAGAGCTGATGAAGACTCGTGTGATGGAGTTGAATGCGAGTGATGAGCGCGGCATTTCTGTGGTCAGGGACAAGATCAAAGCCTTTGCATCGACGGCAGTGGGTTTTCCTGTAGCAGGGTACCCATGCCCGCCCTACAAGCTGCTCATTCTGGATGAGGCAGACTCCATGACTCAGGTAAGCTGTCACTCAGCACATTGTCATTATCTCTTTGCCAGGAGAATGTTCTCTTCAAAAATTTGTCTCCAGTCTTTTCATCTTTTTCGGGGAGGATCTTTTCCAGACTGTAGTTCTCATCTTGCTTTGATTCAATCACAAAATTTATTAGCATGGCAAACACCTGTTGCCACTATGCTGTGCAAGGTCATCAACAGGATTTTTACACAGCGCTCAGCCAATTTGCAGACACTGCTGTATTTGTTATATAGGCCACCAAAGCTGTCATTGTAGGTGTCCCTGTAGAGCTTGCACAATATACTGGTTTTGTCGTCACTTTGATGTCAACCATGACAGCTATTTAGCCCTGAGTAGGTCTCAGCAAGCGTGCTTGCCTCAGAAGTTTTGAGCATCAAAGCTCTATCTGTATAGCTGCCTGCACCTGTTGTGCCCAAAACCACCCGCGGCCGCTCGGCTGTGCTGACCAGAGCAACACTTGCACCAACAACAATGCAATGGGCAAGATTGTCTATGTGAAGGCATGCATCTGTTCATCTTGGACCCACCCTTTGCTACTTGACTGTGCTGACCAGATCCACATCTGTGGAACCATAAGTTACAGTAGAGAGAGACAGCGCGCTTGGGCCAGCCAATGAGTCTTTTCGTGTTTGTTGAAACCTGTTCAGATATGCTTCAAGCTGATGTCATACACATCACAGGACAAACTGGTTGGAGACAGTTGATTGCTCCAGTAGATATCTGGCTAGGCCTGCTGAGCCTGTCTAGCATGTTTCATGAATGAATGAACTGATGAACGTTGCCGTACACATGCAGGATGCTCAGAATGCTCTCAGGCGCACGATGGAAGCCCACACCAATGTGACGCGCTTTGTGTTCATCTGCAACTACGTGTCAAGGATCATCGAGCCTTTGGCGTCACGATGTGCCAAGTTCAGGTTCAAGCCCTTGCATGGGGACATCATGAGCAAACGCATACACCACATTTGCAAAGGTGAGGATCGTACGCTTGGCAGAAGTTCTTCGGTTCCCCTGCTGTTCTGCGCATTGCCTCTGCACAAGCACTTGACAAGCCAGCCTGGCCAGACAGGACTTGGGCCACAAGCACCTGCCACGTGTGCTCAAAATTGCAATCAATGAATTCTAGTATTATTACACAGATTACTATGACTATCATTGATATGCTTGCCAGTACTTGGGGGCATGTTGTTCAGACCGCCGAGGAGCATGAGGTTGGAAGCATGCCATGCACTCTTTTGCTGAGGACAGGCCTGATTTGCATTGTGTTGTGTGTGCTGTCCTGCACAGGTATGACCATGCCAAGAAGCTGCAAGATTACCTGCTTGATTCCATTGGTATGCTGAAACATCATGCAGTAGTATACTGAGCCTTTCCTTGTTACAGTCAATGGAGGGCATACTGTTGGCACAGCAGAGCTTGTGCCTCCGCACACTGTGACATGCAAACTTTTTGTCTGTAGCTGAGCTGTTTGCAGTCAATATGCCTGCCTGCCTGCCTGCCTGCCTGCCTGCCTGCCTGCCTGTCTGTCTGTCTGTCTGTCTGTCTGTCTGTCTATCTGTCTGTCTGTCTGCCTGCCTGCCTGCCTGCCTGCCTGCCTGCTTGCCTGCCTGCTTGCCTGCCTGCCTGCTTGCCTGCCTGCTGCTGAGCCGGCTACAGTGAGTAAGTGAGTCTGCCTGTCTGTCTGGCTGCCTGCCTGCTTGTCTGTCTGATCTCTGTGTGTCTGTCTGTCGAAGCTGCTGAGCAGATAAGTCCGTCTGTCTGTCTGCAGCTGAGGGGGTTGAGCTATCAGATGGGGCTTTATCAACACTAGGGCGAGTCTCTACTGGAGACCTGCGCAAGGCTATCACCACACTGCAGAGCGCTGTGCGACTCAAGGTAGCTTTGCTCACCTGCACGCTGGCGTACATAACATTGTCCTTACCTCAAGTTGTCCTCGCTCAGGAGGGTCACTGCAGTCGGGTTGCAGTGATTGTTTACCAGTTGCATTGTCCTTACATTAAGAATGTCTTTACATTGAGTGTCCTTACATAGAGCAGTTACTGCACTGATGCAATGCAGCGCTTTGTGCAATTCAAGATGGCCTCACACATGGTACACTGCACTGCCTGCACTATACTGTTGCGCAGTGCAGTACACACCCTTGCACTTGTCGCCCTTGCAAATCCAGCGACAAGGTCTGTGACATCAGAAGATGAGCACACCAGGCACAAAGCATGACATCAAGACATTGAGAACGTTCTAGCCTGTTACGTGTGCAGCTCTAAACCATCTGGCTGTGCAAAGCTTTACTCAGCAGTGTTTTTGTTGTTGGTTTTGCTTACTATCACTGGAGAGATGAGACAGGAAAGGCTGTGCTGATTGCCCAGAGGCTGCAAGTGGAGCCTTGGACCATCCTGGATGATTCAGGACCTGTGCCACAGGCTTCTGCTGCTGCTGCTGCTGCTGTCAGAACATAGAAGAGTTGAATGTGAGGTGCTGTGTTGACTGCCCAGGGGTTGCAAGTGGAGCCTCAGACTATCCTGGATGTGTCAGGAGCTGTGCCTCAGGACGCTGTTGAGGGCCTCATGAAGGCCTGCAGGAGCAACAGCTTTGCAGAGGTGCAGCAGGCAATCACAGATGCCATTGCAGACGGGTTTCCAGTAAGTTTGCAAACGGCACTTTCTTGCTTTGCCCTTCAGCCAGTGCACATGACACACCTGTATGCTGTGTCACAATCTAATCACAGATGCTATTGCAAGCAGGTTTCTAGTACAGGTCCAGGTCTCCTTTTTGTTGCTTTGCATCCGGGCCTGTGCATCTGGCGCAGCTGTATGCCTTGTCAGAGCCTGAGCATTAAGTCCTTAGCAGACGAGGCTTGGTATGTTTTCATTCCCTTGTTGTGTTGTGCCTGGGCCAATGCATACAGCACACTGGTATGCTTTGTCATCACCTGACCACAGATGCCATTGCAGACCCGCTTTTGGTATGTGTGCAAGAAATTGTCTTGTCATGTTAAGACTGGACCAATGTGCATGGCATATTGCTGGTCGTTGCCATTTGTGCCAATTGTGTGTTTCTAGTGACCCAACACTCTGACCACCCTGCAAGCTTGACCTGAAGCCTTCATAAACATCCACATTCTGCATCACCTGGCTGATGCTGTCGTGTTCAGAATGTTCAAGCCTCTCCCTTGCTTGTTTTGTGTCTTTTCCTGCTTTGCTGACGGTCTCGTGTTGCATGCTGTGGCTTGCCCTGAGCTGTAACATGTTAGCTGTGGCTAGTTTGCACACAGTTACAAAGCTCATGCTTAGCTGTGTGTGCAGGCTCAGCAGATATTGCTGGAGATGCAGAGCGCCTTGCTGCGAGATAACAGCCTCAAGGATCTGCAAAGGGCCAAAGTGTGTCAAGTGCTGGCAGAGGCTGACAAGGACTTGATTGACGGCTCTGACGAATTTTTGCAGCTAGTGCATGTGGCGTCCTACACCCAACGTGTGTTGTGTGGTGCTTGCTGAGCGCAATCCAAAACATGACCAGATCAGCACTGTCGATATGAGGAGCTGATGCATGTAGCGTCTTACGTCCGATGTGTCTTGTGTGGTGCTTGCTGACTACCTTGTTGCTCCTGCATCAGATGCAACAGTAGAAGGCTACGTCAGGTGTAGGTTTGAGTATCTTTGCATGCAGACCAGCGCTGTCGCTAACTATATGCAATGTTGATCGTTGCTATGCCCAGCAGACTCTGACCAAACTGCTTTCGAGTCGCCGCTGTAAATGCTGCAAGGTGTGTATACGCAAGCTGTATATATGCAAGCTTTAGCTTTTTGAATTAAAGTTGCCAGCAACGTAGGCCTAGGCTGCTGCGCTGACCTATGTGACAATATCACAGCACTATACATTCTGCTGATGTTGCCAGCGTATTGGCATGAGAGCAGGCAGCTGCAATGATGGTGGTTTGAAGCGAAATCTGAGGCAATCATTGCAGTCATCCTGCTTGACAGATGAAAATGCCAAGAGGCAACAGACTGGGACGCTACATGCTGCCGCGCTTTTGGTAGCAGGTTTAGACCTGGCTCAAGCTTGCAAAAGGGGACAACTGACTGCTTTTGCATTTCTGCAGATGCATGTGGCAGATTCTGCTTCATGTCAGCGCGAAATTTTACATTCCTCATGTTTCACCACTTTGCTTGACCGCATGATTGTCAAGTTGCCGGGGCGGGAGGCAGGCAGGGTGCCTCAACAAGAAGCTAGAGGCATCTTCATCTGCAACGAGCTGCAACGCCTCTAAGCTACCATGGAGAGCTCAAGTGTCTCTCGCAGTGAGACAGAAAGCGAAGATCGCGATCTGGAAGGGCAGCAACACCTGCCAGACCCGCAGGAAGCAGGTGTCCGAGATCCTTTATGTCGCCTGGCTACCAACAAGGACGGCGAAGGCGTCCAGGGGAAATGGCGTCTCATCGGAGCCATCTGCTTATGTACTCTGTTTATGGTAAGAGATTCAGCAGATCTTCAAGCCTGCCAGTCGCAGGGCTATCGCTTTCTTGAACGCGTAACGCGCAACGCTTGAGGCTTGCAGGACTTGCATCAAAGTTGTCATGAAGCTTTCATGCCATTGCTAAAGTGCCTCACTGAAGTTTCATGCTGCAGATTGGAGAAGTGGTTGGTGGTGTCTATGCCCACAGTCTTGCCGTCCTGACTGACGCTGCACACATGCTGTCAGATGTGCTTGCCTTTGTCATATCACTGTGCGCTGGCACCTATGCGCTGCGTGCAAGCAAAGCCTCGCACACATTTGGGTATCATCGTGCAGAGGTGCTTGGCAGCATGGTGAGTTGCGGATATTCTTATACCAGCAACCAACCTCAAAGCTTCAAGCGCGTGAATGCACTCACTGTCTCGTGCAGCACATTGAAGCAGTCCCTCAGTCTGCTCAATGAGTCATCTCCTCACGCCGTTGCACGCACTGTCACAAAACTTGCAATGGCTTCCGCTGTCAAGCTAAAGCCAGAGAAATTCAGAGGCAATGTGAGTGAAAGCTTGCAAGGGTGTGGGCATGCAAACAGCTTGCTTGTGTGCTGCATGAGCATTGCTGAAATCCTTTACAACTGCCTCACAAACTGTCAGTGTCTGTGCAGTTATCAGTGCTGATCATATGGGTCGTCACTGGGATTCTGGTGTACGAAGCAGTTCTGCGCATCATCCATCCAGAGCGTGTAGATGGCAAGCTCATGTTCATTTTGGCCATGAGTGGAATTGCGGTCAATCTGATCAACTTGGCAATTCTTGGCGGTCACCATGGGCACAGTCATAGTCATGCACACGGCCACAGTCAGGAGCACGGACACAGCCATGGACATGCACACAATCATGGACATAGTCATGCGCACAGGCACGGACACAGTCATGCACATGGGCATGGACACAGTCAAGCACACGGCCATGGACACCGCAGGCAGTCAACAGCAGCAGAGGTCAATGCATCTAAGCACCACAACACAAACGACACAGCAAACCCTTGTCAGGCATCAGGCCATGCACATCATCACTCACATGTGAACCACACACATGATACAGCTGAAGGCGTTGATAATGCAGAAAGAGGTCAGGCAGCTGCAAACGCCAGATCAACAGGCCTCAGTCACATGAGCCTAGGCATGCGAGGAGCAGTGATACATGTCATGGGAGACTGCATTCAAAGCTTTGGGGTTGTGATTGCTGCTATAATCATTTGGGTAAAGCCAGAGTACCACATTGCTGACCCTATCTGCACCTTTATCTTTGCTATTGCTGTCATATGCACCACCAGAGGCATGGTTCGTGACATCATAGACATTGTGATGGAGCGTGTTCCACGTGATTTTGACCTGCCAGGTCTAGAACAGGCCCTTAGTCATGTTCCAGGTGTTGTCAGCACGCATGATCTGCATGTGTGGGCACTCAAGCCTGGGGTTGTGGTTCTGGCTGTTCATATTGACATCACGGCAGACAGCAGTCCAGCAGCTGTGCTGAGACTTGTCACTGCTTGTTGTTCTGCTGCTGGCATTCAGCACAGTACTGTGCAGCTGACAGCCGAAGGGGAAGCATGCTCATGCAACACACTGGCAGTGAAGCAATTCATCACAGCTGGGCCTCACCTTCACTGAATTGTGTGCCATTCTAGCCAGCTAATTGTATTGTATACGTTATCTTCCATGTTCAACTTGTACGAACATCGCTGTCACAGACTTTGCCTGCTGATTTGATGTCCAAGCTTGTCCATTGAGACACTACAGTATGTTGTTGATAGTAATTACGCATTGCCACCGACTTTCGGAGTTCGATGGAATAGCTGAGACTCGCGGTGCTGCTGACTGGCTTCAAGCACAAAGAAGTTGCATCGTGCACAGGCACGACCTAACAAAAAACAGAATGGTCATCACTGACACAGCAACGCGAACATGTCATTTGCATTGTATAGAGGCACTTTTGCGAAGCACACCAAAAAGGCACATGATGTGCCAAGAAGCTTGTTGACCGATACATCCATCATCCACAGTGACTGCACGGCACTGTTATGGTAAACAGTTTGTCTCCAAGAGTACAACTCACACTGAGCAGAAAGCTGAAAATTTGTGGCCGGCAGCCATGCAATGAAAGCGTCGCAGGCCTAGGCAAGCCTTCAAGACTACTTCGTAGGTAGAGTATTTTGTTGCACAATCTCTGCTGCATCTTTCATCGTCTCAGCAGCATTGACAA
Source organism: Trebouxia sp. TZW2008 (assembly GCA_002118135.1). Lineage (NCBI taxonomy): Eukaryota > Viridiplantae > Chlorophyta > Trebouxiophyceae > Trebouxiales > Trebouxiaceae > Trebouxia > Trebouxia sp. TZW2008. The sequence goes on from BDIU01000111.1 coordinate 57,527, forward strand.
TGGGTTCAGGCACGCCATTCAGCAGCAGCCTTGCAGTGTTTGTCAGCTCCTCTTTGATGGACATCAGCAGGGCTGCAGCCAATACACTCTGGACAATCTTTGCTCTCAGTCCATCATAAAAACCCAGGAACCCTGCATTCATGACACAAACTATTGAGCAGTAGACAGTCTACTGTGCAATCTTTGCTCTCGGTCCATCATGAAAATGCAGGAAGCCTGCATGTGCAAAACCTGTTGATTGAGCAGCCAATGGTCCACTTTGCAATTGAAAGTTGACAAGCAAATCTTGAGTTTCTACATGGGGATGACAGCAACCTCATGAACTCAGCAAGAAGCTGTTCTACATTTGTTAACGCTTGAAGCATGCGCATTGTTGATGCTGGGTGGTATATATGTACACCACTAGATTCATGAAGCTACCAAATCAAGTCGACATCACGCATTACACAGTTGTCAGTCACACATGCAGTATACATCACTGCACATACAGTATGCATCACTGGTGTTTACAAGCAAGCTTCAGCAGAGTCTCAAGTCTATGAATGTAGTAACCAACCTTCTTTCTTCCATATCCGCCTCAAAGCATCAGAGGTGCCCCTGTATCTGAGGTCAGCATGCGTGTGCTTGCTGGCTGCTTGCAGGCGCGACTTGACCAGCAGGATGGGGTAGGTCAGGATGGTGGCGCCTAGCTTGGCCAGTGCACTCATCACAAAGAATTCGCCTGCTCCTGGCTTGGCTGCTACCTTGTTGCCTGCTAATGGCACAGTACTTCAGTGGTCAAATCATGCAGCAAAACTACTAAGCACAAAGGCAAAGAACTGCTCCTGGCTTGGCTGCTACCTTGATGCCTGCTCGTTACAAAACATATTTTGACCACGGGCAATGAGCACCAACGCATGGTGGTACACAGTGATAATTTGCGCACTACATTGCATTGCGTCAGTCCCATTGGCAAAGCGTGCAAGCATCATGCGTGCAAAGGCTCAACACTTGCCACTGCTGCTGCTGTTGCCTGATGAGTGGCACAGTTCCAAGCTACTGCGTCTGACAAGCTGTTGCCAACAAGCACCTCAAAATAGGGCAAATCTTGGGACATAAGAATGCCGGCAAATATAAGCAACATGGACTTGAACTCTGCTGAGCACTGCTTGACAAGGACTGCAGCTCCCTGCCTTTGCAAAGATGTCATATGCAGTGCTTGGTTTGTGTATCCTTGTCTGTCAAGGATCAATACATGAGGTAAAGACTACTGGATTGAAGCAACTGAAAAGCACATACCTGCAGCTGCCGTGCTTCTTCGCCACTCAGCAAGGCGCGCAACTAGCCATTCGTATATGACATACTGCACTGTGGGGTTTGACACCATGATCAGGGCTGGCAGGCATCCATTCCATAGGGCCTGAGGCAACCAGTGCAACAAATTGTACAAGGTGTAGCAGTATGAGTATCACAACCATTGTTATGGCAAGTTGTTAGTTGCCAATGTGTGTGAGATGGTTTGACAGCCACAACCATGCAAGTCTGCGCTGTTTTGTGCTGTCATTTGCCATGCATGTCGGTGTCATGCAATTGAGCATGCTGGCTAGCATTTTTGCTATTGCTGTTGTGAGGCAAGCAATCAGGCTTGAGCCATACATGCTGTCATCAGGACAGGCTGCATTTTCAACCATTGCAACAAAAGGTGACACTATGCAAGCTGCTGCTGATATGTTTGAGATCATTAAAGACAGCGTCATGATCAGCATAGGTCGAATGGTTCTGTGATAACATAACACTGCCTCAAGAAGCGCTAGCAGGCACCATATGGGGAGATGGCAAGGACTGTGCAGCAAGTCTGATAGGCATGCAGACTAGAACATGAAGGTCAGGAATGATGCGAAAATGCAGAGGTGGAAGCTGACAGGCCTGCTGACAAGCGTCAACAATGAAGACAGTAACTTGTACAAACTTTAGTACAGGTGTCAGGTGTGTATGGCACAAGGTGTGTCCTGCCAGGCCAAAGTGTTGACAGGCATTGAGTGCGCCTTACCCCAACTCCGCCCTCCTCATATATGTCTTGGGCAGTCTTGATGGGTCCCTCTCGCTTGTTGGGATCTGGCAGCCCGTCAGCCTTCTTCTGCTGAGCCTACAGATTTGAAAGCGTCTAACGCAGTCTGAGCAAGAAAAGAACGACTTCACAGTGTATAGGATGCAGTGCATGCTTTGCCGAATGCTTCATTTCAAATGCAGCAAAAACAGCTTCACTTCACATTGGTGCCCCAATTTGCGCAGTCAAACCATCAACAATATCAATACCACAGCTCAATTAAAAGCTGACGTTGCTGGATGTCAAGCTTCTGCTGTCTGTCTGATGCTCAATGCATAGCTGCAATGCCATTGCACAGAACAAAACAGCCAGCTCAGACGTGCATGAGGTGTGTGTGCATGCCAGATGAATGGTGTGCCTACAAGCGCCAGTACTTGGTGCTTGCTTGGTGCTCAAATTCATTGCCATGCAGGCACTGCAGGCAAGCGCTCACCTGCATCCTAGTGGCAACTGTCCAGATGGGAGTTGTCAACAGCACATTGCCACAGCCAGCCAAAGCAGCAACGAGCAATGAGCCTCCAACACCAATGTCTACTGACTTGGTCTTGTTTTGCGACTGCATTCTGTTGACAGCGATCTGTCTGAAGCTGGAGTACAGGTAGAAGTAGACTCCCTGGCTGACAGCTGTGCCTAGCAAGGCAGGCTCCAAACCTCTGTACAGGCCTGTCCAGCCATGCTTGCTGACAAGCTGCAGACAGCAGGTACACTCAGGTGCAAGCTGTCTGGGACTACAGGACTGTGCTTGGCCAAGCACTTTAAAGCCTTTGGGAGGCGTTCAGTTGTCAGTGATAGGCGAGCAGCTTTACCTCTGCCACATCAGCCAGAAAGCCAGAGCGCTTCTTGGCAGGCACTGTCAAGTTCTGCTGCTCGATGTCGGTGGTTCTGCCTCGTGTGGCTTGCATAGTCGAAACCTGCATAATTGTATACCAAGGTCTCTCAGACATTGCATGGTGTGTTGTGTCTGATATTGTAGCAAGGGTGATGTTCTTAGTGACAGGACAGTGTGCCAACTGTACCGTCATGAGCGGGTAAGTAGCCAGCAAGGCGATGATGCCTCCCATGGCTCCTGAAGCTCCTTCGATCGCAGCAGTGGACGCCATGATGCTTGCTCAAGGGGTCGATGGTGAACCCGAGCGATCAGATGCGATCTAGCTAAAACAAACAAATGAATGTACAATTGTGTTGCTCAGCAAACTTAAGATGTCCTACTCTGCACTTCAGACTTGGTATTGCTGCTCACGGCTGGTAACGCAGATGCGCACAGGCAGCTTTTGCAACAACCAAGTTTTGACTGTAGCATGTGAATGACAGCGTGGCACTTGTCATCTTGCCTCGATGGCATGTGCTAAAGACAATTGCAAGCCTTGAACGCTCACAATACCAGCGCTACAATGCTGATATGAACCTGAACAACATCGCAAGTAGTTATTTGCCTGCAGCTACCGCTAGCGCTGACGGTTTTCCCTTGACAAATCTGGTTGCATGTCTTCTCACGTGCCATCGACCTGCTGAAGTCAGCTCAGAGCGCAAGCGAGGCATAAGCGCCAGGCAGCATGGCAATGTATACCAGCTCGTACATCAATAAGGCCCTAGCAACCAGACCAGAAGGTCCGAGGCACGAGGGTCAGATTGAGGGAGACAAAACATTGCAGCCATCAGTTGCAAGGTGGGACTAGCGTTCAAGCACATATGACATCTTTAGGCTAAAGTATCTTCAATGTTGTTGCTGTACACTTCCAGGCGCACAGTGGACCTTGCAGGACCCTATGTCAAGCTCCTACAGGTGTGACTGCATATTCTGAAGCGAGCTTGTTCTCTGTCTAGCATCTGCACGTCAGCATTAGCAGCAGCACCTTCTCTGCAAGCTAATGTTGCCTTTTCAGCGCTCTTGGTCCCAACAGCCTTGCTGCAAGTTGTAAGCACCTGCCACAAATCAGCCGCATATACCTGCTCAAATGATGACTGCTGCAGAGCCGCTTCCATACAGCACGACCCGAAGATGCATGGATCATGCAACCCACGCCTGCAGCTGGCTTGGAGGTATGCAGCCTGCACACAGCAGCATGCATTTATACATGCATCCAGGGGTCCACAGGGGTTTCGAAAATCCAGCGGTTGCCCACACTATGTGCGCAGTTTTGCGGGGTTTGCAGGGCAGTTTGTGTGGGCTACACTAGTACTGTATTGATGTTGAGGCAATTTTGCGGGGGGTCTGAGCCATGCCCCTGAGGCTGAGCGGGGTCTGTAAAGACCTGGCTGCATCCTGCAGTGATGATTGACAATGTGCTGCCCAGTCTAACTGAATTGTCAAACACAATGTAATCCAGCTCATTGCAAAGTGCACATGATCCAAGGCATGAAGAATTGACACTTGAATGGCCGCCTGTGTTGCCTCATAGCCACATGCGTCCTGTCTGCATGTCTGCATCGTTGAACATCTGAGGGGGAAGCAGAATAATTTTTGTGCATGTTAGCTGTAGGTCAAGCTAAAAGAAATGCTGCTGGCTGTTTAGAATGAATTATTTGGCTTGTTTGCTTGCAGGTATTGCCTCCAGTGGCTTACGCCCATCAGCCAGCAACAAACTTCAATACCCGCTTTGTTCATGTCAGCCTCAACAAGGTAATGATCAACCATACGTGAGCACTTCCATCATTTGTGCAATGTGTGTCCATATGTAATCATTTCTGTGTGCAGACTGCATGTGCTCAAGCCTGTTTACACACACTTACACAGCTTTACCAATGGCTTTTGCTTGCAGCTGCATCAAAGCAAATGCACGTTGCACCTCAGCCTATTTCAGGGTTTGATCTATGTCGCAGATGCGAACTTCAGTCAACTCGCTTATTTGGACACCAGAAGGCCGGCGCTGCATCACAGGCACACAAAGCGGAGAGTTTACCTTATGGAATGGAACTCAGTTCAACTTTGAGACCATCATTCAGGTGCACCGTCCTTCTCAACTACTGACACGACAACTGCCGTTACTCACACCAGCATTGTTCACCTCATGGAGTGGGACTCAGTTAAACTTTGAGACCATCATTCAGGTGCACCGTCCTTCTCATCTACTAACATGACAACTGCCATTACTCACACCAGCATTGTTCACCTCATGGAGTGGGGCTCAGTTCAATTTCGAGACCATCATTCAGGTGCACCGTCCTTCTCAACTACTAACATGACAACTGCCATTACTCACACCAGCATCGTTCACCTCATGAGTGGGACTCAGTTAAACTTTGAGACCATCATGCAGGTGCACCATCCTTCTCAACTGCTAACATGACAAGTGCCATTACTCACACCAGCATTGTTCACCTCATGGAGTGGGACTCAGTTCAACTTTGAGACCATCATGCAGGCGCAGCATCCTTGCCAGCTATGATCGTGATGACAGATTCTCCTTGGTCTTCATGAGGCAGTCTTGTTCATTCAGCCGTCATCAACGCTAGCGCTGTTGTTGTCAATAGAGGTCAATCAAAGGCTGCTTGTGCCACTCAAAGCTCATAACACTTTGAGGTGCCTAATGGCTGAGGCTTTTTGTGTTGAACTCCTTGTTGCTCCAGTCTTGTTGACATGCTGAACTATTGCAAAACGCCTTGCACGAACAGGCAGTATGGTCGTCATCAAGGTCATGGCAGTTGGCTGCAGGCGCATGAGTCACCAGTGCGGTCGATGCAGTATTCCCACAACGAGAACTGGCTGCTGACAGGCGAGGATGATGGCAAGCTCAAGTACTGGAAGCCCAACTTGGAGTGTGTGAAGGTGGACGAAGCAAGCATGCTGCATAGTATAGTTCATTAAGGCTGCTTAATGGCATCGATCAACGCAAAAGTCCTCCCAAACATCTTCCTCCAAAGCCATCTGCGCTGGCACAGAATGGCTTTGGACAAATTTGTTTGGTGGACTTCACTGCTGCTGTATGCAGCTAGCTGGGTCATAGAGGCCTCACTAGAATGTACGTAGCCAATGATGATGATGCTGCATGCTGACACATGACAACAGTCTCATTATAGATGCCGATGCACAGGAGCCCTTCTGCTCTCAGAGGCTCATTGTACAATGCATCCAGACTTACAGCTTTCAGTGATTGCTCACAACAGGTCTCAGTTGTTCCAGCGTACATCAGCCAGGCATGTGCTGCACTCCACAGCTGACACTTTCCATACCATCTCTGACTCCATCCATCCCTGCTGAATCTGCCAAAACCCTAAAGTTGAATTTTTGGTCGGAGGAGCGCAATTGGACCAACATCAGCTGCGATCTGTCGACTGCTAACAGGAGAACTCAGTTGTGACAGCAACATCCAAACTCTTCAAGAAACGTTTTTGCGAGCTGAAGCATAATTGGAATAATGCCATTTGCATTTTTTGCAGGCTGAGGCAGCACATAAGGAGGCTGTACGGGGGATTGCCTTCAGCCCTTCTGACCTCAAGTTTGCTACCTGCTCAGATGACTCTACAGTGAAGGCAAGTGCTCAGTCACACATCTCGCAGCTCAGTGGCATGTTTGGGTCTAGCCTGTGGTGATGACTGTCATTTGCCTCAATGATGGCTGCTTCAATGGTCAAGTGACCTCAAGTTTTTGACCGGATTAGTTGAGTCAACTGTAAATGTAAAGGCAAGCTGTCAGCTTGAACTGTCGCTGTTCTGCGGCTCATCTGCATCTCATCTGGTCTCATGTTTGCTGCCTGCTCAAATGACTCAATTTTTAAGCCAAGCTGCTAGTTGGAACTAATGCTATCCTGCAGCTTGTTTGTGTCTTCTCTGTGGTCATGTGACTTACCTGCTTGAATGACTGCATGTTGAGAGCTGATTATTTCATGCTGCGGCTCATCCTGCCTTGCCCTGTGTTTGTGTCACTCACTCCTGTTGGAGATTGCAACAGCAGGATGACAACGGCAACATGTTGTTTGCCTGCAGCACAGATTTGGGATTTTCGAGCTTGCAAAGCTGAGAGCACCATGATGGGTCACGGCGGGGATGTGAAGGGCTGTGACTGGCACCCAACTAAAGCTGTTGTGGCAAGTGGCAGCAAAGACGGCCTGGTGAAAGTGTGGGATACCAAGGCAGGCCGCAACATTGCTACCCTGCATGGTCATCGCAACACCGTGATGACCACACTGTGGAACGCCAACGGCAACTGGCTGCTGTCAGCGTGTAGAGACCAATCGCTGAAGGTGAACATTTGTGGCTTTCTGGTTTCATGCATTCAATCTAAGCATGTGCTACACAGGTTCAGCAGGCCCAGCCAGGTATGTACTGAAGCAATCAATGGTGTCTCCAACCACGCTGGTCTTGTGCTATCCTACCCCGTTTGTATTGAGCAGGATTTCCTCGCTTGCATCTGATGATACATCTCTTGAACTATGGCCTGAGCGACAGTGAGACCAGATCAATTGTGTACAGTCAAATGCGCGCCCATGTGACAGGCATGCAAAGCACACGACTGCTTGTGTCAGCAATGCATGCACATGCCAGTCAGAAAGATGCAGCTCCTCTTGTAAGCTTTAGTGAGCAAGGCACGCACATGCAGGTGACATACAAGCACTCCTGTTGGCAAGTTTCAGTTAGCAAGAATTGGACATGCAGTGAACAGCCATGCACACTCCGCAAGGGACTACCACCTACAGGAGCCATACCTGCACATGCAATCACGGACTGAGCATCATTTGGCATCAAGCAAAGAACGCATGTATACCGAGCAGACATAATGGATGTGTGCAAGCTTCATTTAGCAAAGAACACACATGCAGGTGACAGACATGCGCACCCAGAAGGAGGTTGCCACCTACAGCAGACATAATTTCTTATGCAAATGCAATCATGGAACCTTTCGGCATGCTTCATCAACCAAGTATTGCACGTGCAGGTGACAGACATGCGCACCCAAAAAGAGATTGCAACCTACAGAGGGCACAACCGCGACGTGATATGCGCTGCTTGGCATCCCTACCATGAGGAGCTGTTTGCTAGTGGAGGCTATGACGGCTCACTTCTTTACTGGCTTGTCTCCAACCCTGAACCTCAGGTGAGGCAACGCACACTGACGCTATTCTGCTGACTCATCTTTCATCTGAACACTGAGCCTCAAACAAGGATTGTGGCCATATCTCAAATGTCAGCAGCCTGCTCACTTTGCTGGTGGAATCTATGACGGCCCCCTGCTATACTGGCTTCTCTCTAGTCCTGAACCTCAGATAAGGAAAACCACTCATTCTGTTGGCACAAAATTGCTTAAGCCTCAATGCTTTGTGTCACTTGGCGTTTCGCATTTTGAATGGGTCTCTCTTGCTTTGGCGTGTCTTCAATCCGGAGGTCAGACACGGCTGACTTGTGCATTTTGTCATAGGCAGAGAAGCGTGGTGCGCATGACTCAACAATCTGGACGCTTGCATGGCACCCAGCAGGTCACATGCTAGCCACCGGCAGTGGCGACACTTGCACCAAGTTTTGGGGCCGAGCGCGACCTGGGGACCCTTGGAGAGACCGAGAGCAGCGGGAGCAGGAGGAAAATGCTGCAACTGAAGGTGATGTCTTTGTTTCTTCTCTTGCTTCTACTTCTTTTCAGAATTGGGTCTGACTGGAGTAACTGTCAGCCGCGGGATCAGGAGGAACATGCTGCAACTGAAGGTGAGCTTTGTAGGCCAAGCTTGACAAGTGTTCAATGATTTGTGGATTTCAAGAGGTGCAATGACAGCTCAAACAATGTTTGGCCTTTGCTTTTTTTAATTTGTTGCCTGTTTTAGTTGCCCTAATGTTTTGGGCCGAGCGCAACCCGGTGACCCTTGCAGAGCCCGAGAGCAGCAGGAGCAGGAGGAAAATGCTGCAACTGGTGGATGTCTTTTCTTTTGATTCTTTTCTTTCGATTCTTTTCCCTTGTTTTCCCTTGAAAGGCGTGGGGACTGTGAGCAGAAGCAGGAGGAACATGCTGCAACTGAAGTGTCTGTTGTTTTCCTCTATTGCTTCCTTTTTTTGGTTGCTATCTGGAGGGACCATGCAGCAGGAGCAAAAGGCAGATGCTGTAAGTGAAGGTCCATAAGAAGCTTGACTTGTTGCCTGATTGCATTTGTATAGAGGTGTGATGGCGTGGTAACCCCTGGGGAGAATGCGAGCAGCGGGAGCAGGAAGACAATGCTGATACTGAAGGTGAGTGTCACCCACATGGGCAAAAAAGGGAAGTACCAAAAGCCCAAATCAAGATATTGACAAGATACCTTTTAATATACTGCAGGACGACTGCAAGAAATCCCAACAGCTTGCATTTGTTTGTGCTGCTGTTGATGTGGCAACAGCAACTTCATTTAGTTGTTGAGTGATTGCTTGACAAGCTGCAGGAGAGATAGCAATAGGAAAGAACAGACAGTTGGCCTCTGTGGACGTGAGTGCAGCCTAGGATAGCACAGGGAAGCTTAGACCTGATTCTGCCAGTGAAAGTGGCTGTCGGTGTGACAATAAGACCAAGTTTGACCTTTCTATAGGAGATAGCAACAGGAAAGAATAGGCATTTGGCCTCTGTGGATGAGAGTGCAGCCTGGGATAGCACGGGGAAACTTAGACCTTCTGAACAATCTGATTCTGCCAGTGAAAGTGGCTGTTGGTGTGACAGCAAGATCAAGTTTGACCTTTCTACGGGAGATAGCAACAGGCAAGAATAGACAGTTAGCCTCTGTGGATGTGAATCCAGCCTGGGATAGCATCGGGGAGCTGAGACCTTCTGAACAATCTGATTCTGTCAGTGAAAGTAGCTGTTGGTGTGACAGCAAGATCAAGTTTGACCTTTCTACGGGAGATAGCAACAGGCACGAATAGACAGTTAGCCTCTGTGGATGTGAGTCCAGCCTGGGATAGCATCGGGGAGCTGAGACCTTCTGAACAATCTGATTCTGCCAGTGAAAGTAGCTGTTGGTGTACAGCAAGCATCAAGTTTGACCTTTCTACGGGAGATAGCAACAGGCAAGAATAGACAGTTAGCCTCTGTGGATGTGAATCCAGCCTGGGATAGCATTGGGGAGCTGAGACCTTCTGATCAACCTGATTCTGCCTGTGAAAGTGGCTGTTGGTGCGACAATGAGATCGGGTTCAATGTTTGCAGGGGAGGTAGCGACAGGCAAGAACAGGCAGTTGGCCTCTGTGGACGCAACTGCAGCCTGGGATAGCATGGGGGCCATTCCTGGGGTGGGGGAAGCCTTCACTGGCCCCCCTCCAGGCATCCCCAACCCCTCCCGCCCTCCAGGTCGGCTAGAATGCCCTGTTCACCATCACCATCACCATCACCATCACCATCACCATCACCATCATTATCACCACCAACATGACCACCAGCATCACCATCATCATCCTGTACTTGCATGCTGTCTTCACAACCTCTTGCAACGCAAAAGCAATCATGGTATGCAAATGTGCCACTTTGCAAGTTAATCTGAGATGATTCAGGCAATCAACTCAGATTTTGCCATGCTGGCATGCAGATCTGCCCCCAGGCATGGACACAAGGGATCTGTTGCCGCCACCACCACCCGGAGGGCCCCGGGGTCCGCCACAGGGCCCTCCAGGAATCCCCCACCCTCCCTTCTCCCAGCAGCAGCAACGCCTCAAGCCAAATATGACTGGCTGGGCACCTTCAGGAGGGTCGCGCCAAGATGCCCCTGGCAGAAAAAGGGATCATGGTGTAGCCTTTCCAGAACAGGGTGGGTCTGCTGTCTGTGTGTCTGTCTGTCTGTCTGTCTGTCTGTCTGTCTGTCTGTCTGTCTGTCTGTCTGTCTGTCTGCCTGTCTGTCTGCCTGTCTAAGTCTCTAAGGTTTCTGCTTAGACTATGCAGGGTCATACATGCAACCCCCTGGCCAGCCCCCACAGCATCAGATGTCAGGCAGCCCTCAATGCAGTCTCTTGTCTCAAAAATTTCAGGGCCATACTTTCCATCCCTGTAGCCCGTTTCTTGTCATGACCTCATTTGTGCAGGGTCACACATGCACCCCCCTGGCCAGCCCCAGCCGCAATCAGGGGTACCCCCACAGCATCAGATGTCAGGCAGCCCTCAAAGGCAGGGTGGCCGTGTTCATCCCAAGGACAGAACTGGAGCGCTTATGCGGCCACAGCATACAGGTCAGTCAGCGTTCTCTATCTGTCTTTATCTAAAACCTCATGCTAGTTAGGTTGAAAGGCCTTGCCAGGTAGGTATAGTCACCAAGTCATTTGCCTTAGCAACCCAGTCTGTGCACATGCTGTACCAGTACAAATGCTTTGATCAAGCATGTCACAGCTTCTGTTGCAGCGCAAGCAATTACATCAGAAATAGGCAGCTGTGCAGCTAGTGGAACAAGCGGTGCTTCTGTGCAGTCAGTGTTACACGTGCAGAAGAAGAGAACCAATTACAGGCTTGCTTGCCATTGATCACAGCCTGTTAAACACTGCCTGTAAACATTGTTACTCACTATCTTCCCCATTGGTTTCTTCAGTCTTTGCCTCGTACAGTGAGTTGACTTGGGAACTGCATACCCCTCGGCGGGTGATGCCTAGATAACACTCAGGTAAGGACAATTTGATACAAGGGCAAGTTTCTCATTGGCCAAAGCCATGGCTCAAAGCAGATGATTGGCTGCTTTCGCTTGCATGTGCTGTTGTAATGCTTCGGCTTGTATGCTGTGCAGGAACTTTCTTGCGGCCTCAGTATGCAGTGGGTCCACCCGCTGTACAATATCACTTTCCCCACCCAGATCACATGCTATCGCCCCCTCACCCCCACCATTCAGAAGTGCCTAGCAGGTGCTATGTTGTTCTGCTCCAACTTGTGTGTGGTGCAGGAGCTTTGTTGCGGCCTCAGTATGCAGCGGGTCCACCCCCTGTACAACATCACTCCCCCCACCCAGATCATATGCTATCGCCCCCTCACCCTCACCATTCAGGAGTGCCTAGCAGCCCGCCCCACCAGCTACCTCCCCAAGACCCAAGGGGGGGGAGAGGGCGGGGTCGGAGCTCAAACCAGGGGTACAAGCCTGGCCTTGACCCTAGGCAAGATCCCAGACAGAGGCCCAGCAGAGAGACGCAGTCACAACACCCTAACCCAGGCCCAAGCTATACCCATAGCCCCGCAGAAAATGCCCAAAACCCTAGCGAGCATCATCAGCAGGATGAAAGTCAGCAGCGGCAACCCTTGGGGGCCCCTCGGGGGGGTGGCAGGGGTCAAGCCCCTGTCAGGTATGGCAGGGGGGGAGGGCATGTCAGCGGGGCCAAGGCCATTTTGCTGCCAGGGCCCCCTTTTGCAGGGCAGGGCAGCAGGGGCAGGGGCAGTAGCAGGGGCCGTAGTGATGGGAGTGGAAGAGGCCGCAGTAGACATGGCAATGGATGAGACATTGACAAGTATGCCTCACTTCGCAATGGGAGCGTTTATTTTAGCTCATTACTGTTTGCCCACTAGATTTTGTGCATTTCATTCTGTGTTGCATAGATGAAGAGTAGCAGTACTTCAATAAGGACTACAGTCCTTGGTTGCTCTGTGCAAGGGAAGGCACTTGTTATATTTGAACTTGCGCTGTGCTTGTTTAAGAATTGACTCATTGGATAGACCCTATGGCTGAAAATTGCAGCTTTTCAATCTGAACAGTGCTCGATCATGATGCGACACACACTTAGCGATCAAATAGTTCAGCATCCAAAAAGCATTAACCTCAGAGGTCTGCAGAGTCTGCTGGGAATGTACCAAGTCATGTTGTGATTGTGCCTTGATGGATACACAGCTGACTGGTGAATTGTTGTGAAGAATTCTGCAGCATGACTGTGGCCTGGCAGTGGGGCGCAGCAAGCTTGTGCGGTAGCAAGGCTTGTGTGCATGGCTGAAGAGCTGTTAGCAAGTCTACTGCATCAAGGTCTGCTGCCTGGTAATGCTTTAGGCTGGCTGCACAGCTGACTGGTGAACTGTTGTGAGTGATTCTGCAGCATCAGGCACTGTTGCCTGGTAGTGTGCCATCGCAAGCTTGTGCAGTAGCAGCGCTCGTGTGCATGGCTAAAGAGTTGTCAGCAAGTCTGCACTATGCTTTGCTGCTTGGTAGTGTGATCGAGTGCATAGCTGCTGCAAGCCTGGGGGGTCAGTGCTGGCAAGCCCAACAGAAAAGAAAGGTCTGCGCTGTGAGGCGTCATATTTTTCAGTGGAGCCTCTGTCTATAGAGGCAGCACAGCACGCTGGTGGAGTGGCGACGCTCGTGTGCATCATGATGGCTGAACAGCTCCTTTCACTAATGCATCGGGATACTGGCAGCTTTGCAGCTGCTGCTACATACTCAGTTGTGCTCATGACAGGAGTCCATAACAAAGCTTGAAATGACTTTCGACGGCAGCGTGCAATACAATTTCGTTGGAACTGAACAACGCCGTCATGCTATCAAAGCTTGCAGATCCTCAAATGACTTGCAACGTTGGTCACTTTCATGGCAGGGACCTGTATATTCTACTGGCAACCTTTTGATAGTCTTCAGCACAGAGCATGGCGTCGTCAATGTGCATAGGCAAAAGGTACAGCAGAGCTCCTTTGCTGTAATCAGCTGCAATCACCATCAAGCAGTTTTTGTCTTACAAGGTTGAATGCAAGCAAGTCTGTTGTACACCTGTGCTTCACAATTGTCTGCCGTGCCATCATGCCGAGAATTTTGTGCAGCATGCCATGGACCTGTCTGCCTGGTGCTAAAAAAGCAGCCAGGCTGTAGCAGATCCGGTAACAAGTGCTCAATCTTCTAAATAAAAATTTCAGGCAGTCAAGCAACCTTTGCAGCACGCAACCTAGGACAATGCTAGCAGTGTAATAAACCCAGGTGTGCTTGCTGATAAGCTTCAGGATGCATGGACCTCAGGATGTACTAGGGTACAGCAGTACTGGCAATTCAACCACTAAGAACAAAAAACAGAATAGATACGTAGGAGAATGAAATGAGGCATCATTTATGTCAGCAGCTTGATATGATGTGTTCACATAGAAGAAACCACACGCATGTTTGGCACTCCCAAACTTGGCAGGCTCTACTGTGCTTCTTGCTGATGAGTACTTGACAAGAAAAGTAAACGCTGATAGGCGTCGTAATGGGAGCCTCTGTTTTAAGAGGCAGCCCAGGATACTTGACAACAACTACTGTTTGGCTGAGGGAGACTGTTTGCTGAGTTTGGGTGTGTCTGTTTTAGAAGCGATCTCCCACTGCTTGTAATTGGCCAGCACTCCATCCAGCATCGGCTGCAAAGTCAGCAAATGATTTGTGGTCAGCAGAGAGCATCAGACCCAGAGAAGACAACAGAGTTTGTTTGCAACCTGGGCTTTATGAAGCACCCACTTTGCATATAAGAAACTGTGTGAGCCCATGTAAGTATGCCTCCAACAGTGATACGCAATGATTGAAATGTGGGGCATTGGGCACAAGCCTGAAATATTCACCTCTTTGGAGAAGAACAGGCACAGGATGACAAATGCAGTAGAATAATCATAATAACAGTAATGGTATGGGACACTTTCCAGCAAGGATGCCAGGTGTGCATGGCACAAGTCCTGTCTGACCAGGCTGGCGTATGCACTAAGAATCTTTCATGACACTGAGCGTGGCGTTTCACCTGAGCTCCTGGGAAGAGGTCCACAAGCGCCTGGAACAAAGGAATGCCCACAATGCTGAAGAAGCCCATCTGCAACACAGTCATACAGTGAAGAAGAAAAAGCAGAACAAAGGAATGCCCACAATGCTGAAAAAGCCCATTTGCAACACAATAATACAGTGATGAAAGACACAAAAGAGAAGGCAGAACAGAAGAAGATTTCAACATGCTTGAACCAGCCAACAAGGCTGATCAAATGTGTTACAAAGTGGCAGCGTCTATGCTTTTATCAGATTGAGGCAGTCTACAACGTAGTGAACAGCAGGCTAATGCCGTGTAGCAGCATTACAGGAATTGAGATGTTTTATGGCATCTGGACAGAATTAGTGTCAGTCAGAATCAATGTCTGGACAAAGTGCCATGCAGAAGTTTTGCACAGCATCACTTTGCTACTTGACTCCAATGAAGTAAAGCACCTGACAGAACGCATGACCTTCTCTTGCCCTGGCAATTTGCTAACCGTTGAGCAGCATGCAAATAAGATAATGTGAACTGTGTGGACATGTGCATTGATGTGGCAAACCATGTCAGCATCCGCAGACAGAGTTGCGGTCTGTAAGGTCCGTAAAAGGATAGCCAAGTAAAGGCTGCTTCTCAAGTCTGGCACATGTGTCTCATACTTTGATGCTTTATTGGCAGTTGTTTGAGACCTGATGTGTGCCTCCTTTGTGTTCTCTGTTCATGAGGACAATCACAACAGGATATAGGAGATGTAAAGAGACTTACCTGCGACCTGGTCATGGCTCCCTTGTGTTCTCTATTCATGAGGGGGCTGATGGGCATCCCCATCTCCCTTTCCTTGTCCCCCTGCATGCCAACCCCAGTTTCAACCCCGTTGCAGCACTTTTACACTCACAGACAGACAATGTATTGTGTGTTGAAGTCTCAAAGCATGCTTGTGACTTGTATCGGCCCTACAGCTGGGTGGTCACAATATCTGATTGTTGTTATTTAGGGTTAAACCCTAAACCCACGCATGCAAGCCAAGCTGTCAAATTTAGCCAACCTGTCAAATTTAGCCAACTTTGTCATTGTTTGCGCAAAGAACAACCTGTTTGTGCTTCATTACGCGCATTAACTACACAGGCTGACACACTCATGGATATTGATGCATGCATATCTCGGTATTTTTACAGCATCAATGCGATTAGTTCGATAATATTGTACCAGCTCAGCCAGCCTTATCAGCAGGTAAGTCAACACCACTGCTACATTGCCTAGTCAATGGCTGACCTGTCTGAAGAACTCTTCTTCCAGCTTGTAGGACCAGCGCTTGTGGGTCTCATAGTCTGCCGCTAGATGGCCAATGTCAGCACATTTGATCACCATCTGTCATAAACACAGCATCAATTTAGCTCTCATCCCATGAGCATACTGCGACAGTCGGTCATGCAGCCCCTGCATGCTTGTCGTGTGAGATCTTATAGTCCGTTGCTAGATGGCTAATGTCTGCACATTTGATGTCCATCTGCAACAACCGAAGCAGTTCAGCTCTCAGCACATGAACAAACCGCAAGAGTCGGTGATGCAGCCCCTGCATGCTTGTTGTGTTGGATCTTACAGAATCTGCTGCTAGATGACCAGTATCCGTACACTCAACTTCATCATCTGCACACATGATACTGTTTGCTGCTCTTTCATGTGACATGCAAAGCGCTGAGCCGCATGCATTGGTTGCTGACTTGTACACTGCCTTTTGACAAAGGCAGCCATGGCTGAAACGCTCCTGCTACACGGTCAACAGAGAATTGACTGGCACACTGCAAAAATCTGCATGAGATACACTCACTCCCGCCTAGCTTGCCTGAGCTACTTCTGATGAACTCCAGAATGCAAACCAGCAGCAATGCAAGCTTGCCTAATGCACCAGGGTCTTCTCCTTTGGGCATGTCTTATCCCAGTCTAGGCCATCATGGGAACAGACGCCATAAGGTGGAAAAGGAGCAGACTTGCCTGATACACCAAGGTCTTGTCTTCTGGGCATATCTTATCCCAGTTGTGGCAAGCACAAGACCAGATCCTGCAAGGTGAAAAAGGGACAGACCTGCCTGACACACCAAGGTTTTGCCCACGTACAAGAGCTCCATGTAGCAACAGCAGTGGATGTGTATGACACACATTCATAGTTGCCACATCAATACAAGGCATCAGGAGAGGCACTGAAAGGCAGTACAGGCACAGACTTGCCTGGTGCACCAGAGTCTTGTCTTCTGGGCGTATCTTGTCCCAGTCCAAGGCGGCTCGGCCCTCTCTGGACTGGCTGCTGCTCTTGGGGGTGCCAGTGCCCATTGCTGGGCTCTTGAACGCTGCCTGCATCAGTTTTCACCATCTGATGAAAAGCACAAGTCGTTTTACCAGGTGAGCTTAGCAAGCTGCAGCGCAAGCTGACGTAAAAGTCA
Source organism: Trebouxia sp. TZW2008 (assembly GCA_002118135.1). Classification (NCBI taxonomy): domain Eukaryota; kingdom Viridiplantae; phylum Chlorophyta; class Trebouxiophyceae; order Trebouxiales; family Trebouxiaceae; genus Trebouxia; species Trebouxia sp. TZW2008. Next base: position 74,639 of record BDIU01000111.1, read on the forward strand.
CAGCAAACTTGGTCTGCTGTCAACATCTGCAGTGCTGTCTGCCATGAGTCAGACTTTGCTGACACATGCTCATCACGTGTCCTGCTGTCAAAGGTCCTGAATGTCAAAGGTCCTGTAATCAGGAAATGTAACCAATGCTCTTTTCTGAATCAGCACAAGCCACTGTGCATATCATTGCATTATTCTCTGAGCAGCTCACTATACACAGAACTGTGCATACAATGGTTGTATGTTTTTGGATAATTGATCCGCTGAGCAACTCATTGTAGTCAAGACTGTACATAACATTGCACCAGCCTCTGTTGGGCAATCAGCTATGTGAGTTATTGCAGATTGCTCTGGGAGATAATTGACTAGATTGCTCAAACATAATGTCATGTTGCACCCCCCTCTGATGGGCAAGTCATAACACGTTGGACTGTACAGGTGCTTGCAGGAGACACGCTGACTCAATCCTTTGATAAATGACGCACCATGCTTCAAGCTGTATTTGTCATTGCTCAGTGATGGGCAAGTTAACACAGCTGAGATGGTGTGCATCATTGCACTGTCTTTATCAAGCTCCTTGTTGGGCGGAGACTGCATGAACAATTGTGAGAGGCATGATAATGTGGCTTGACCCCTACATGGGCGACCCACCGTAATTTGGACTTTGTACGCTATTGCAGCATCCTCTGATGGGCTACTCATTGGGTCAAGACTGTGCGTGTGTTTTGCCAGGATGAATGGACTGGCTGGCAACTTTTGCTGCATGAGGACAGAGCTACGACAACGCGTGGCAGGGTGCTCCCAGTGATATCGAAAAAGTCACAGTGGACATGAGGCAATCTCCACACAAATGCCGGCATGCTCAGGTCAGACAGATACATGCCAGCAACACTGCTGAAGGACAGAGGTATGTCAACATACCTGAAACCTGGACAGAATGTCAAAGTGCTTCTTCATGTCGGTGCCCAGCACTTGCGTGATAGCACAGTTGCGTGAAACTCTGGCCACCTCTGCGCTCAGCGTTCCCGGCTGCATAACAGACACGACTTTGCTGAACTGGACACACTGGAAAGGCCAAATTCAGCATCATAGAGTTATGGATTGGCTTGGAAAGCTGTATTCAAGGTGCTGAAGCAGCAACATCCCAGGCTGCAAAACAGCAGAAGTTCGTTGAGCTACACTTAGAAGTGCTAAGCTATACTTAGGCCAAAAGTCACACTCTACCACCCTATACATTCAGAATTGTGAGCAAAGATGGCATGACAGGGCAGGTACCTGGCACAAAAGAAGTGCACACACAGCATTTCTGCAGAAATAACGCATTCAAGGCTCACAATGACTGGCAAGGGCATGAAACCATTTTATAGACCATGCCCTGCAGCATGCTGTAAGCTCTGGCACAACCTGGTGCATGAGCCCAGCAAGCGGCGGCACTCACAGTCCAAATTCATTCGACATCAAAGGCGCAACCTGATGGCGCAATCAGAAAGCAGTTGCTTGACAGAACCCCTGGCAGATGATATCACAGCAGCTGCTGTACATAATGAGTATATAGGTTAACAAGAAAACTGTCCTTAGGTCAAATTAGCATTGCCCAGAAGTAGCGCTGCAGTCAGAATGCAGTGATTGGACCAAGTGCATGCATTGTCCTGACATTTAGAATGCCTGTATGTTGAATGTCTGTAGCAAGAGAAAGAAGTGTGAAGCTTACCGGGAAGTAGCGACAGTCAGGATCCAACCATGTTTTGGTAGAAGCAGCAATATGGTGATGCTCTAGGGGGCAATGGTCACTGTACGTGATGGCCAAGTCATGCCCCGTCTTGATCAGGAAGTCGTTGTTCACTCCCAGGTGCTGGTAGTCGTGAACAAGGGCTGACCAGTAGGTGCCCAAGAGCAAGCCTTTGTCCATGACTTTGCTCTGCAGAATGCCGCCATGACAAAGCAGCATGTGGGTCATCTGCACCACGGATGCCACATGGATGCTGCAGCACAGCAGAAACAAGCGGTCAGGTATATGATATGAAACAGAATGAGTGATTGTGAGTCATGCTCTGCTCATGACTTTGTCCCTTGTCTTGATCAGAAGAGTGTGGTTCAGTCTCAGGTGCTGGTGTTTGTGAACAACGGCTGACCAGTATGTGCCCAAAAGCCAGCTTTTATCCATGATTTTGCTCTGCAGAATGCCGCCATGACACAACAGCATGTGGGTCATCTGTACCATGGACGCCACATGGATGCTGCAGCACAGCAGAAACAAGAGATCAGTTTTCTGATGTGTTTCAGAATGAGTGATTGTGAGTCATGCTCTGTTCATGACTTTGTCCCTTGTCATGATCAGAAGGTTGTGGTTCAGTCCTAGGTGCTGGTGTTTGTGATCAACGGCTGACCAGTATGTGCCCAAAAGCCAGCTTTTGTCCATGATTTTGCTCTGCAGAATGCCGCCGTGACAAAGCAGCATGTGGGTCATCTGTACCACGGACGCCACATGGATGCTGCAGCACAGCAGAAACAAGATCTCAGTTTTCTGATGTGTGTCAGAATGAGTGATTGTGAGTCATGCTCTGTTCATGACTTTATCCGTTGTCTTGATCAGATGAATGTGAGTCACTCCCAGGTGCTGGTAGTCGTGAACAAGGGCTGACCAGTAAGTGCCCAAGAGCAAGGACTTGTCCATGACTTAGCTCTGCAGAATGCTGCCGTGACAAAGCAGCATGCAGATCATCTGTACCATAGACAACACATGGATGCTGCACCACAGCAGCAGCAGGAGGTCAGTTTTACAGTACAAGTGAAGGCTTGGGGTTGTGGGCCTGCATTGAATCATCTGCACCAGACCTGGAAGTTCAGGAATATGAAATGAGTCAGGCTTTGGGCCTAAACGGTAGTCAGATGTGACGTGCCTGCTTTATCAGCGTGATGATTTTGCACTGAGGCCACCTAGCGCACAGAAAAATGTCTTTGAGAGATCTAAAGGCAGATGGCAAGTAGAAGCTTGTGCGAGACCCATGTAGCAATCGTGCTGGAAAGCATTGTTGCAGGCAGCATGACTGGCAGTACTGCAAATCTGTCTCATTTGTGGTAGGAAAGTAGCTTGTCACCTGTTGTGATACGGCACCAGAGGGTCGTAACCGTTGTCCATTTTGCGCAGGTAGTTGCAGAACTTGCCCTCATCCAAGGGGAAATTTTGCAGTAGACCACTCTGCTTGTGCAGATGGTAGTACAGCACCGACAGGGTGTGGCCTGGCGTCGCATCAGCCAGCGCAAATATGTCAAACTGCCAGTTGTTCTCAGCACTCTGCAAAGCAAGCATAACTTGTTGTCAGTAGTGAAGACAGCACCGACAGAGTGTGCTGAACTGTTACATCAGCCAGCGCAGATATGTCAAACTGCCAATTGTTCTCAGCACTCTGCAAAGTCAAAGCACAACTTAAGGTCAGTACAGGATCGGCACCAACGTGGTGTGCCCTGGCGTCGCATCAGCCAGCGCAAATATGTCAAACTGCCAGTTGTCTTCAGCACTCTGCAAAACAAAGTGCAGTCTCTGCCTCAGAAACATGTGCTCAAACAGTGCCTGGCTAACAAGTGCATCAGTCAGCGCCAATATATTGACATGCCAATGAATCTCAGCACTGTGCTCAGCACAGCACAGTTCATCGTCAAAAAGAAAAGGGCACTAACAGGGTGTGCCCAAACGTTGCACCACCCAGCACAAATATGTCAAACTGCCAGATGTTTCCAGCACTCTGCGCCTCGCACTTTGTTCTCAGCAGAGTACACAGACCCAACAGGTTATCGCCCTAAATGATGCATCAGCCAGCGCAAATATGTCAAGCTGCCAATTTGCAAATCACCAGTGAATCACCCTTCATTTCAGTGATCAATACTCTCAAATACGTGCAAATTAGGTATTACGGATTGGCGCCAACGTATTTCATGGTTTGCACTGCATTTCAGTGATCCACACTTGCAAATACTACGTACTGCACATTACGTATTGGGTATCGAGCATTACGTATGGTGATTCAGTGCAAACCACAGCATGACTCCAGCACAACCAGGTCATACTGCATGCGTTTTGCAGAGCAAAGCATGCTTGATTGTACAAGACATCACCTGCAGCAGCCGCTGCACTGCTGGCACCAAGCTGGTAGGGACCATAGTGTCCATGAGGCTGGGTCCAATACAAGGCATTCATAGAGAAAGCAGCAGCATAGATCAGGAAATGCAATGCCACAACACATCACATGCAGCAGTCCCTCCACCTCCATGCAGCCTTGTAGACAAGAAGCATCCAAAATTGGAGTGCCACAAGCCATCACCTGTAGTAACCGCTCCACATCTGGCACCAGACTGGCAGGAACCATGGTGTCCATGAGGCCGGGTCTAGCGCAGGCCATGCGCATTGAAGACAGCAGAGATCAGGAGGTACAGAAAAGAAACACATTGCTGCACAAACTTCACCTGTAGCAGGCGCTCCACCTCTGGCACCAAACTGGTAGGGACCATGGTGTCCATGAGGCTGGGCCCAGTGCAGGCCGGCAGTGTGAGGCTGTTGACATTGTCTGCTCTAACGCTCCAGGGTGGAGGCGCTTCACCGCTGCTGGATGCTGTGCCATGATGCTCCTGGGGCTTCCAGGCATCACCCTGTGACAGCATCAGGTCCTTCAGCTCAGGCAGGTATTAACTGTTGTCTTTGCAAGTTGTGACACATGAGGCTGGGTCTAGTGCTCGCCAGCAGTGTGAGGCTGTTGACATCATCTGCTCTGACGCTCCAGGGTGGAGGCGCTTCACCGCTGCTGGAGGCTGTGCCATGATGCTCTTGGGGCTTCCAGGCATCACCCTGTCACATCAGGCCTTAGCAAGTCAGCAAGATATTGTGCACTTTATCGACTTTTGTATGAAGCGTAGTATCTGTACCAAGGGGGCGCTTTGCCACTGCTAGAGGCAGTGCCATGATGTTCCTGAGGCTTCAAGACACCACCCTGTCACAGCAGGCCTCAGCAAGTCAGCAAGGTACTGTGCAATATATGACAGTTGTATGAAGCATAGTATCTGTACCAAGGAGGCGTTTTGTCACTGCTAGAGGCAGTGCCATGATGCTCCTGAGGCTTCAAGACATCACCCTGCAACAGCATCAGGCCTTCCAAGTCAGGCAGGGTTTGTATCATACTTGATTATGGGCGACCCCTCAAGGCCACAATTAGGTTTGATTCGTCAATCTGTGGTAAGTTTAACGAAACACATCAATACTAATATTGATCCCAATACTGATCATTCAACCATTCTGAGAGCCTGAAGCAATGCACTTGAACTATCAAAGCAGGTATTTTGCTCTGGCAATGAACAACAATTGTGCGTCAATGACCTGGAGGCTTGTTGACTGAGACAGCACATCAAGCGCTGCAATGCAATTGGGTGTTGGGTCTTTGCATGATCATTGTTAGTTTGTCATGTATGAATACAGATCCAGCATGTTGGACATCTTATACATAGCAGAGAGGTTTGCCTTTCTATGTTGACACATGTCGTTATGTGTGTTGTGTTACATATACTGTGTATTGATGGTCTGACCATGCAAGCATCATGTTCAAATCATAATGGCTGAATTGAAAACAAGAAGAAGAAAGGCACCTGCAGCATCTGCAGCATGGACTGGCCCACGTCAGAGCCCATGCGCCCTGTTAGCAGCTGCTCCTCTAGATCAACTGGCTGCCGCAGGTTGGTGTCTGACTGGCTCAGTATAGAATGCAGCTCCAAAGCTTGCTGTACTGACGGCAAGTTGCCCTGCAACAGGCAGAGGCGTCATTCAATGCGCTGCTCAGGAGACACAACTCTGGCTATCAAGTCTACAAGCTGTCGCAGGTTGGTGTCTGACTGACTCAGAATGGAGTGCAGCTCCAAAGCTTGCTGTACTGACAGCAAGTTGCTCTGCAACAGGCAGAGGCATTATTCAATGCGCTGCTCAGGAGACACAACACTGGCTATCAAGTCTACAAGCTGTGGCAGGTTGGCGTCTGACTGACTCAGAATGGAATGCAGCTCTAACGCTTGCTGCACTGATGGCAAGCTCAAGAAGCAAACAGATCAGTACAGCCAAGCCGTTGGAAGGTCTGTGAAGAGATTGAAAACCCGCTACTGAGTGTATATGCTGCTTCAAGTTGCTGTCTCACTAGTTGAAAATGGAGTGCAGCTCTGACGCTTGCTGCAGTGACAGCAAGTTGGCCTACAGCAAGCAAGCAGTGTCCTGAAAACAGATGACACGTGCATCAAGAAGGTATCATATAAGCTGTGCACAGTGAGCAGTGAGCGACATGAGAACATCTGCAGAAATGTCAACGTCCTAACAACAACCAACTCATCCTTTCTCAGTCGGCGACGGCCAGGAGAACTTACACAAATGACATTTTGCAGGAAGCCAAGCGTCTTGTCAATGGGCGTATCCGCATCAAAGGTGCTGCGGTGCACCAGCTGGTCATTCAGCACTTGCCGCAGCTGCTGAGCCAGGTTGTCAGCTTCTAGCTGTAACTTTGCCTTCTCCTCTTGGACTGTCACAGACGCCTGCTCCAAATTTTCATTCTTCCTGCATGAAGAGGTGACAGCTTGAGATCAAAAACCCTAAAATCTCCGGCAACATGCTGATGCCAACTCATGAGCAGATGACATAAAGCACAAATAGCAACACTTGAGTCCACTCTCAAGTGTTGACTCTCTGTACAGCAAGCCATGTAGTATTTTCTCTTTATAAGGACACTCAATGTCAGGACATCCTCAATGTAAGGACAATGCAGTCAGCACCCAATCACTGCATTCTGACTGCAGCGGCCTCTCTGAGTAAGGAATATTTGGTGTGTGGACAAATTTTCTTGGTACTTGAAGCAGTCATTACAAGGAGAGTTCATTGTACCATTCTTGGGGCATCAGGCAAGCAGCTGGGCAGGTGCTGTGCAAACCTGAGCAGGTCTTCTTCCCTGATTGACAGCTTGTGCTCTAGCTCCTTGTGCTGTGTGATGTTGTACCGCTTCACCAGAACGGCAGGCGCTGCATCTACTGGATCCTGCAAATGCCCATGCAAGCAATTCTGACCAAGATGTTGTGAACAACATGGACAACAATTCACTTCTCGATAATCTTCATTGCATTGCTCAGGCGGCCCTTTTGCAGTGGAGCTCTGCATCAGCACTGCAGGCACTGCTTCTACTGGGTCGTGCAAGCAGTTTTGTACATGCCATGGACAACAATGTAATGCTTTGCAAGCTTTGATGCTTGCTCCCAAACTGCATTGGCTGAAGTTCTACGCAAAAGAGAGCTTCCAGAACCTGTCAGCATTGGGCAACTGACTGTGCTGTTTGTAATGATGCAATACACTTGAGACTTTGAGATGTGCTTTTCAAAATGCTCTTGCTACTTCTTTGCAAGGGAGGAGTATATGTCATGGGAGCTACGAGCTTTAATGGGCTTTGTCACAAAGCATGGTCGTCGCAGCAGTTGCATGCTATTACAGATGCAGTGACTTTCCAAAGGAAGCAAACAGAGTAATATGGCACTGACTGACTGCAGCTGCACTTGCATGCCACCGTAAGCACCATAAAGGCATGTAGCTATTCCAAAGCAACAAAGCAAACCGACAAAGCAGTTTGACCTGGTCTGACTGCAGCTGCCCAGCATGCATTGAGCCCAAATTGCCATGGCATGGCCTTTGCGAGAGGTGGAGGTATTGTTGTGGTGGGAGGACATGCACTATTTTGTTGATTGAGCAGCACTGGCTGGAAGCACATCTGTCACAAACTACAAGCAGTAAACTTGACATCCTGCGCTGTTATTGCGTCCTGCATACTGTATAAGCCCAAACAAAAACCTGTGGTACTTCTCGGCTAATGTTGCAATGCCTGGTGACTTATGCTGCAAATCTCAGCGTGATTGTACTTGATGGTAAGCATGCGCTGACTTCTTCATGTCAGATGCGGTCATTCTGCTTATCATATTGGGCACATTTGGCTTACATGCATGGGCCACATCTCAATCATTGACCACCGCGTCTTGCCATCCCTACGGCTTCTATGAGGCTGTGTGTGGCGCCACGTCAGCTGCAGATGGAAAACAGCATTGTGTGCCTCCTCATATGCTGACTGTGCCTCCATCTCACCACCTACACAATGCAAAATACAGCGTGAACACGCTAGATTCAAACAAGACGCAATTCCTCTGAGTCATGCGTGTCAGAAGTCAGTCTGCCCATTGCCAGTCAGGCGATCAAGCTGCATCAGTCTGCACCAAACAGGCAACCTACACCATGTCGACAGGCTGTCACTTATGGCAATCACTGTAAGCTTCAGCTACTCAGCCAAAACTGAGATTGAGCAAGAGCTTTGCACTTGATTATTGCAGAATTCAGCTCAGGGCATTGCATGTCTGGCAATACACTTTGCCTCGACTCACAAATCTGTGCAGGCTTTATTCTGGCCAAAGGCATGCAGTGGTGCTACAGCAGCCAACCATTTGCACACAGATGCATCAGCAAGCAGCCATGTGGTAGCAAAGATATTGCCATCATGTGGTTCAAAGCGCTTGCGCACCCCAGTGGCAAGCAGACAGGTGTATCAGCATGCTAGCACAGCTGCATAGCTGCAGCTGATCGCATCAGATGCTGCAAAAGCGCTTCTTCAGCCTTCCTTTGCGTTGCAATTGACCTAAGAGCGGGTGCACTCACCAGGATACATGCCCATGTCAAACAGGGTCTTCAAGGTGATGCTGCCCTTTGCAGTGCCTGCAAGGGCACCACACAGACATGAGACAGAATCTGTAGCAGTATAGCGAGCTGTATGATCTGCAGAGCATAGATGAGGTTCTGATAGGCGGCGCTGTTGCTTAATGAAGGACGGTCACGCCACTACCATGCCATCAATGAGCAGGCTGTATTATCTGCATTGTTTTGGGAGTAAAAGCAGGGGTTATAGCATGAGTCAGGCAATCAAGACAAGTTTGCAGTACGTACTCGGCGCATGGGCATGGCAGGCGTTCACTGCAGCAGTGTTGCCTCCAAGGAATATGCCGCTGCTGTTGAACATCAGGGTGTGTATTGGGGACCTGAGGTGCATAGCTGTCAACCTCAAGTCCTCTGTGCTTGCGTCCATGTCCACTGTGTGCATGACTGCAACCTCCACGGTTCCTGGCGCCCTTTCCACCCTGATGGGCTGCATGGCACCATAGAGCGTAAGGTTCCAAGTCACAGGCATATTTACCCTGGACAAGAAGGGCTTCGCCACACGTTTTCCAGACTTTGATGTGGGCATGCTACAATGAGATTATTGGGCTGCCATTTTCACCTCTCAATGTGTTGAGGCAGCACAAAGCTTGATGCAATGCACAGGCGAACCTCACCCTCTGCCGGCAAGAATCAACAGGCAGTGCATTACCTTGCTTTCTACTCTGATCAGGCAATCTGGTCTGTCAGACATGACGCCTTGCAGCAGCGGTCTGAAGACACCATATATGTCTATCCTGGATCTGTGCGCTGATTGACCCTGCTAGCCAGAAAATAGGTTGGTGACCAGTTGAGATTCACTTATGCTAGTCGCGCTAGCATCAATGCAGGCAAGATAGCGACTACCAATGTCTCAGCAACGTCTGCAGACCTGAATGACTTGCTGCTCCCAGGCTTGCAACATTCTGCGCTCGTTATCAGTGAGAGCGGCAATCAGCTTCAAGCAGGCTGACTGACTCCTTGGGAGCCCAAAGCGCCTCTGGCAATCGAAATTTTGAAAGATGACATGCGGCTCGCTTGCAGTCCTGGAGTAGTGGAACAAGCTTGGGTGCAGGCCTTGCTATATGCTCAAAACGAGAGACGATGGATTATAAGAAGCTTGCTGAAGCTAAGATAGCAAACCTACCTGTAAGGGGCGTCGTACAGTCCAGGGACAATCACTGCTATAGGCTTGTGCAACTCGTGCAATATACTCAGGTCCCCCAGCGTCCATACTTTATCCGAGACTTCTGGCGACGACGTGAGGGACGGGATTTGCTGATCAACTGGCGTATCAATGTCTTCATCGTCTGCAACATGCCCCTTCAACCTTTTGCTCACTTGCCACAAGCAGGACATGGTGGCCCCAAACCCAGCGGGGCCGGAACAAGCTTAGCGGAGCCACTGCAACCAAGCCTGTCGGACGACTTGCGCCTGCAACAGGCCAGAGTTACGTAAAAGTGTCGAGAGTTGGTACGGCGCAAGTCAGTTACGACGTAAATGAGCATGAAGTGACGTCATGCCTTCATCGAGCTTGTCATACCTCTTCTTCTTGAGGTGTTCGTGGCAATGTGCGTGGTCAAGCTCCGATCTCTGGTCTAGAAGTTGTCCTTTAATCCCACGTGCAGGTGTGTTAATAGATAATTATGCAATCAGGGGCGCTCTAAATCAAATCGTGCTCGATGTGGCCAACCCAATTGGCTTGCCTTTCACGACTTTGTATCGCTTTTGCACGCAATAGCAACTGACAAGCGCTACCTTTGAGCACACAGAGTCCAAGTTGACGACTCTGCTTGAAGTTACCGGCATGCTTGTGAGCATCAGTTGGGCTTAACTATGCAGGTAAGGCTTCGTCTGGCTGCTGATAGGTCTATGGCGCCTTTGGCTGGTCGCTCACAGGTCTATGACGTATGCAGAGCTGTCGTAAGGGAGCAAAGCGAACCTGGGTGTTTAACAAGAAGTACCCAATCAGAACGCAAACGCGTTAAGCCTTCAGCCCGACTTGCACAGCCAGCCGACTTTAGAGAACTCGATTAGTATGTCGCTAGCTCGCCCAATCAGCGCCCACGTAATACAGCACCACCAGCGCTCAGCATCGCCCGCAGCATTCCGCCTCAACAGATTGGCAGCTCCAGTCAGATTGGCCGGCAGCAAGCCTGGTCGTCCTGCTGCAGCATCTCCAAAGCAGCTCAATAAAGGAGTAAAAAGGGTCAGCTGCCAGGCATCCCCGTTTGGCTTGAACCCTAACATTGCATCGCTGGAGTACCAGCCTATGGACCTGCCAACATCACCAGTGCAGTCTTTTGACTTTCTGGTGTTGGGCAGTGGAATTGCTGGTCTGACATATGCTCTCAAGGTAAGTTAGGGCTCGCTGCTACCAACGCTACTGTGCACCAAATTGCTCGATGTGTGTGCTATCTGCATGCTGATCTGCTTCCTGTTGCTACATGGCATGAGCTACTGCTTGAATGCATATCTGCACCAGAGGTGCTCATGACTATTCCGCCATACAGGTAGCAGAGTTTGGCCGTGTTGCCATTGTCACCAAGGCCTCAGCAGACGAAGGCTGCACCACATACGCACAAGGTGGTGTCTGCGCAGTGCTGGACCCTCTTGACAGTGTTGAGAAGCATGTTCAAGACACCATGGTGGCTGGCGCCCACCTCAACAACCCTCAGTGAGTTTTCCTTCTTTCCTTCAAGCTTCCAGATTGCTTGCATTGTTTGGCTCTGCAAGTACGTGATGTTCTCTGGCAGGTGTGCAACGTGTTGTGACATCTGCACATTACTCATCCAGTCCGTCAGCAATGCTTATTGGTTTATCAGGATCTGCATACATCAACTTTGTTGAGCATGCAGTGCTCCACTTCTACCTGCGTCTTGTGATGATATTGCTGACTGATTCTGCTGCATTGTTTGCAAAGCCTGTACAGTACTGCGCCAAGCATATTGCTGTCAGTATCACGGCTGACTACCCTTGCTATGTATTGTGCAGGGCTGTAGACGCAGTCTGTCGTGAAGGACCTAAAGCGGTACTGGAGTTGGTGCAACTGGGGGCGCAGTTCACCACCAACTCAAACGGCAGTCTTCATCTCACCAAGGAAGGCGGTCACAGCGACAGACGCATTGTCCATGCAGCAGATATCACAGGGCGTGAGATTGAGCGCGCCCTTGTGCAAGCAGCCAAGTCCAACCCCAACATCAGCTTCTTTGAGCATCACTTGGCTCAGGACTTAGTGCATGACCAGATTAATGGTGCAAGCCACTGCTTGGGAGCAGACGTGCTTGACCAAGAGACCAACACTATGAGCCGTTTTGTCGCCCCCGTGACCCTACTGGCCACAGGGGGTGGGGGTCAAGTCTACCCCAACACAACTAACCCGTCAGTCACGACTGGTGATGGCATGGCCATGGCATACAGAGCCAAAGCTTCCATGGCTAATATGGAGTTTGTTCAGTTTCACCCCACAGCTTTCTACTCTGGGGGTGCTGTCAACAGTACAGGCCGCACATTCTTGATCTCTGAAGCACTCAGAGGGGAAGGCGGCCTGTTGTACAATCAGTCAATGGAGAGGTTCATGCCTCAATATGATGCAAGGCTGGAGTTGGCTCCTAGGGATGTGGTAGCTCGCAGCATTCAGGACCAGATGCTCAAGCGTGGCGAGTCTCATGTGCTGTTGGATGTCAGCCATGAGTCTGCAAGCAAGGTATGCTTTGTTGCTGGCATTGCCTAGCAGCTTGTCTTGTGCTGTTGATTTTTTCTGCGCTTTTACTCTTTGCATGTTCATCATCCCTTTGCGCTGTCTGCCTTAGCATGTGCCTGTCAGTACAGGCTGTCACAGCAGTGCTCATTGCAGTCTTTTCTAGTGGTGCTTGAAACATTTGCGCTTAGCACATCGTGTTTCTTCAGTACTGCTGTTTTGTCTGATGATCGCAATTGTGCCTCATTGCTGTCACTATGCAAATGACTTGCAATTTGTGTCTGCTTTGTGAAACTGTTTACATTTCATAGCAGACTGTGCCAGCATCATTGTCAGCATTCACATGCTTACTAGCAAGGTCCTGTGTCGGGAGTGCTTGGCTAATGCCCGTCTTATTCACTGCTGCAGATCCTCAAGCACTTCCCCAACATTGCAGCACAGTGCCAACAGAGCGGCATTGACATCACCCAACAGCCAATTCCAGTCGTTCCAGCCCAGCACTACATGTGTGGTGGCGTTCAGACTGGCCTGTTGGGCGAAACCAACCTTGCTGGCCTGTTTGCCTGTGGAGAGGTTGCCTGCACTGGACTGCATGGTGCTAACAGACTGGCCAGCAACTCATTGCTGGAGGGACTGGTGTTTGCCAACAGAGCTGTGGAGGCTTCTGTGTGCCATGCTGAGTACGCTTTGAAGCACGCTGGATCAGCGCTGCATTATGCTTCTATGTCAGCAGACTTTGTTGGCTCTAAGGTGACCTTGTTTTCCCGTTTCTGCTAGTTTCTTCATGTGCACCAGCAGCTTGCCTTGTCTTGTAGTATGGTTTTGCTTTTGCATTGGCATCTGCTCATCTTCATTTCCGCAGTGAGCTTGTGCATAGCTTCTGATGTCAGTGGTTGTCAGGGCTTGCTTTTGCATTGGGATCTGCTCATCTTCATCTCTGCAGTGAGCTTATGCATAGCTTCTGATGTCAGTTGTCACTCCCACACCTGTAAGGCAATTGAATGTACAGTGTATTGTCACGTTGCTTTATGCAAGTTGTGCATCCAGCTTGCAAGGTCTGCTTCTACAGGCAGTAGTTTGACATGCATTGATTCTTCCATGTTGCCATTGCTTGCATCTCAGTGTTGTGTTTCTCCACAAGGTCTGCAGCCTTAGTCTTGCTGTAGCAACTCTGCAGCCTCATCAGTACTGAGCTCCTTGGCTGACATGCTGTGTCACTCTGCAGGCACCAGCTGTGCTGTCAACAGCATCATCAGACTGGATTGCTGCCACACGCAAGGAGCTGACGTCCCTCATGTGGGCAAATGCTGGCATAGTCAGGCACACCTCTGACATGCAGAAGGGTCTCACACGTCTTGGAACGCTGTGCATAGAAGTGAAAGCCATGGCTAAGTCCACTGGAGTCAACACAGCCTTGACTGAGCTTCAGAACTTAGCAACTGTCGGGGAGTTGATTATGGCCTCTGCACTGCAGCGCAAGGAGAGTAGGGGCTTGCACTATTGTGCAGAATTTCCCTTTGTTGCCCAGGACCAGTGTCACCCTACGGTCATCAAGTCTAGCATCAAGCGCCGCAACGATCTGAGTAAGCTCAAGATGTCAGCTAGAAAGATGCTTGTTCAGCCTAAGGCAGGGTTTGGAGCAAAGATATCAGCAAAGGATAAGAGTGGCAGGAAGTCGCGTGAACTGTCTAGGACCCGTTCTCAGAGAGAGGAATAAGCGTACAATTTTGTGAACTGTCAAGACTGCACTGCTCAGCAGCATAACAATGCCTTTTTTGTACCATCAGATATAAGCGAGTAGTGGACTGAGATTAGCTTGACACAATTTAGCTTTCATGCTATTGACAATCTGCCTGAGAGTTTGGAGCAAATGCAGTTTAATGCAATTTATAATCATGCTATTCACAGTATGCAATCCAATCGTCTTGCTGGAAACTTTTTGCTTGCACTTGCACATGACGCTTGCGCATGCAATTGCCCACTGTGGTGCGCATCACCACAACAGGAGCAAGTGGTGCGCATCACCACAACAGGAGCAAGGTGTTTGCTACAATGCTATAATTTATTGGTGCAAGGCTGCATCCCCTGACAAGCCTACGGTGGTATAGCAAACCGTCAGATTAGAAAAGTTTCAATGATGCAAACAGCTCTAGCTGCTGGGTGTTTCGCATGGTAAAATTGCGTAATGCTGTACCAGTGGTCTTCTGTGACTGGCACAATTTCGACAATTGCTGCAGCTTGAGTGAGGTCCAACGGCCAAGATCATCAGTATTTGTGATGATTCATCGAGCAAGAGAGCAGTCATGACAACCTAAAATGAATCAGATGCAAACGCTACACAATTCATCTCGGAGTGCAGTGTCTAAAGCCAATTATGATGGCTGCAGCTTGCTTCACAGGCTGCAGAGTAGGGAAAGTAGTAAGTGTTAGCTTCGTCTAGCGAAGCTGCTGTGAAGTGTGATAGGGCGACACGCCCTTTAAACACGCCTTTTGCAGTCACGCTGCAGTCGTGAAATGCCCTTTAAGTACTAGGGCGTCTGCTGTCCTGCTGAGTCACCTTCTGCCAACCTGCTGGGGTAGGATCCGCTTTGACCTAAGCACGCTGCGAACTTTGAACACGCTCAGAAACACTCCTTTCCAACGCGACTACACTTGCTTGTGTGACAAGTAAGCTTGTCAACTAGCGGGCAAATCCTTCATCTTCAGATCGTATACAATGGCAGGCGTCATGGACGAGGTACGCTGGATCGCAGCTGTATATCGAGCAGATCACCTGAGTCGTGCATCTGCAAGGCAAAGGGAATAATGCTCGGCCGTTGCTGCTGCAGATCAAATCAAAGGCTAAGGGAGCCATGGGAGGCAGCAGCCAAGCTGGAACCATGGACAACACCACAACCGGCCAGGGCAACCTCGGTCAAGGATTCAGCAACAACCAGGGCAACCTCGGCCAGGGCTTCGACAACACTTCAGGTCAGAGACCCACATGCATTGCTATACAGCATCATACAGGCATTTTCTGCGCTTTCCTGTGCTTATGTCAGAAAATCCGACACAGATCTGACGCGTTTGCGGAAATTGCAGGAGGAGCCGGAACTGGTGTTGGCTCCGGAACAGGTGGTGGGTACGGCGGTGGTGCATCAGGTCTGAAAGCATATTACCTGAAAGCATATTACCCTTTACAAAGCGAATGTAGTTTGTCCGGATGAACTCGTTTGCGCTCAAGCCTGAATGTGCATACCCTGCACTTGCACTGTGGGATCAGTATCAGCAAAGTGTGCTTTCAACCTAACTTGCCATCCACCTCAGATTGCCTACCAAGCAAATGCTGTTGCAGTGCACCTCAAGTGCAACAGTACTGGTTTTGCATACCTCTGCCCCTTAATCAGCTGCTTCACTTTGCATGCTTGACTGCCAGCTCGGGCCGGCTCGGCTCAGGTCCTGCACTCGATCATACTTTCATCTCATGTTGTTATGCCCGCACTGCCTCATCCTGTCATATGAAGTGCGGAAGTAATGTGTTGGGCTGCAAGGCCTAAGACATCAGACCTACAAGCCAGCATGCATTAAGTGCAACACTCATCACATACAACATCTCACACATCACGTGACATTTGATGAGTCGCCTGCTGGGTATGCTGTGGTACTTCACAAGTCACACCCAAGCACAAGTCACTCCCACCAAGCAAACAAGTCAAGGAGCGGGTTGAACATCATCACACTTGACAGCATGTGCAATTGCTGTACAGGTGGTACTGGAAATGTAGGCTCTGGCAACACGGGCAGCAGCCTCGGCAGCGGTGCAGGCACAGGTACAGTCACCCTCCCAAACTGTTCCATGCTACAGTTCTCAAGCGTTCTTGATTGTGTCTGAGTCTGGACTGAAAAGCTTTCATCTTGCAATTTCAAGTATGCTATGCAGCACTGCTGCAAGCTCTGTCCTGTACAAGAACAGTTGCATCAGCTTAGATGCTACTTCTGCACAACTGCTGAGCTTGATCAATCTGCGCCTAGATTGCTGTAAAAGGTCATGCAATGTTTTTGTAAGCTCTGTCAGCATCAGACCTTGCGACGACAGGCTCGTCATAGCTGGTGACCAGGTGCTCACAGTCTCAACGTGATCATTTTTAGAGTTGGCAACACTGTTCAGTGGCATTGAGCAAAGGCATGACAGGCAGCACTCAATGCTGCCATGCAGGCGCAGGCAACACTGGGTATGGAAGTGGAACCGGCTCTGGTGCTGGCAACACAGGCTACGGCAGTGGCTCAGGTACACCACTCTCCTACACACTGTTTACGAAGCTCACTTCAACTTCTGTTGCTCTGTCCTTGGCAGTGTCTGCAGCTGGTCATGGTTTCTGTGCAGCATAATGAACCTTAAACGTACAGTTCTTTCTTCACATCCTGACTGCAAAGCTCAATCCAAACTCCGTCACTGTGTGATTGGCATTGTCTACAAGTGGACATGGTGTCTGTGATGCACAGATGACCCAAGTCTAAGCCACATTGCAAGTGAGCAGCTTGTGGTGCCGCTCTATGTCTTGATTGCTGCACCAGGACAGTGATGTGCTTCATTATCATCAGCAATGCGCACATCCAGTGGGCTTCTGGCTCATGCACAGTTGTGTCAGCACCAGTGCTGGCTACACAGGCTGCTTTTCAACTTGCGTCGCTGCTGTGCACTGCAATGTCAGTTGCTGCACCATGTACTGATGCTCTTTGCATAAGCTTCTGGTCTGCTTGGTTGCTGCATCAAGAAGGGATCAAGAAGGGATGCTGCTCTTCAAACAAACTTGCAAACGCACTGCAGGCTCTGGTGCTGGCAACACAGGCTATGGCAGCGGGACAGGCACAGGCACAGGCAGCGGGGTGGGCAACACAGGCACCTTGGGCAGCTCTGACCAGACTACAGGCACAGGTCACCATGGACACCACCATGGTCACCATGGCCATGGACACGGAGGCTCTGGTGCAAACACTGGCACAGGTACAGCCAGCTCTCGTTGCAAACTCTGCCTGCATTGCCTTTTTCCTGTGTCAGGCTGTGTCATGTCATGGACATTTGCTTTGACCGCTGTTCCTCTGTTGGCCTGTGAGGTCAACACACATGTGTTAACAGCAGTCACTGGTGCATCCACTGGTACATGTGTAAGCTGACTTTCACTCTGTCAGCGCTCCTCTTGATAGACTATGCTAGATCATGCACAAGTTTGTGCTGCTGTCGTTGTTGCAACGTTGAATTGATGCTTCACAATCATGGCAATACTTGTGCCTGCTATGCAGTGCTGCACACTTGAAAAGCACATCTCAAGCGCACATTTTTATGGCTCTATCACTCTCTTTCTCTCACCATGGAGCAGCATGTCAGATGACCCGGCACCTCTTTGTGCATGCTTAGTCATAGGCGTCTGTTGGCGTTGCTGTTCTTGGATCTTGGATCTTGTTTTCATGTTGTTGGAATGTGACCTACACATAGCCTGGGTGTTGGTCACAGGCTATGTGTTGTCAGCCATATACAACCTTTTCGCGTGTCCACAGGTGTAGGAGGCATTGGCTCTCAGGGTGCTGGCGGCGCTTCAGGCGCTGGCCAGAAGGTCAGCAGCAACACCAAGGGTGCTGAGTATGACCAGACTGGTGGCGCTGTTGATGACAGGAGTGGGCTGCAGAAAGTCAAGGACAAGCTCACCCCTGGCAGTGATGTTGGCAAGCACTCTGGCAGCAACACCCAGGGCACCAACCAGTACTAGCTGTGTTAGGAGCAATTTTGGCATGCGCAAGCAATTTTCAACAGCAGCTTGCTTGCTGTTTGATTGTTTTCATGTGATTTGGGCAGCTCTTTGCTGTCGAATGATTGCCCCCTCAATTACTAATGTTCAAAACAAATATACCAGACAGTCCATGCAAGGCACATTATCAAGCACGTCGAGTAATCTATCAATTATGCTCTCTTATGTCATTAGAATTCTGGGTGTAATCCCTGCGCTATCACTTCAGCTTTCATGCACTATAGTAGCTACTGCATTCCAGTAAGTGCTTTGATTGAAGGATATATTCTGTACATACACGTGTTGTGCATGACTTCTTCACCTTTACTGGGATCCACCTGATAGCCATGCGTGCCAAGCGATGAGACGTGATTGCAAACCTCAGTGACATTGTCAGCAAAGTCATAAAATGCATGCAGTGCTGACCCATGGGGTGTAAGATAACATGCTGCGTCATATCCAGGCCAAGGGTGCCAGTCAGCTGACATGTGACAGTCTGCAGACCGTCATTTTAGTGTCCCCGATGTTGCTTTTGCATGACAGCTAGCTTCACAGTACTCATGCTTTGCACCAACTTGTACTTTCAGTGTCATACAGCTTGCTGTTCAACCATGCTTGTGCATCTGCTGTGCATGCCATTATTTGTGTGACACATTGCACGTCAGTACAGTCCTTGTACAGCTGACCTTGGATTTGAGTACACGTTCACAACACAACAGTCATGTCGATGGTGGCCATACAAGCATTGGCAACAGCCACGTGATGTGCTCTGGACCCCTTGTCTTGCCAAGACCCCAGCTTGCTTTTGACTGCTGATATGTTGCTGTGAACTCAAAGCGGAGAACCCATCTGTGCTGCACAAGATGTGTAGAGAAGGTGGGGCATTCCTCATAAGGCAGGCTGAACATGAAATGGGTCAGTATGGTGTCTGCTGTTAGCTCCTGGTGCTCGTCATAGACCTGCAGCATACAGTTCATTAAGACGATTAAATTTAATACACAGCAGTGACTCACGACCAGCGCAAGCACGTGTCCAACACAAGTGGAGACTCACAAGTCAACACGCTTTCTGAGAAACTGAAGCAAACTTGCATAGGGCAGCTACTCCCAGGAACACAAACCACATCATGACTGCTATCAGCATAGACAACTCTGTTTGTCCTTCTTTTGTTTTGCAGCTGAGAGCGTTATCATTAGATGCACTACAAAGCCACCAAATTGTCTTAAACGCCCAGTAGCAGCTATGCTAGGACCTGCCTGGCGGATGGCACCAGCATGGCTAGAAGCCTCCCACCTATCCTGCTAAAAGCGCTTTCGCATTTAACAGCACAAAGTCAATGCACGGCTCTTGCGCTCAGCTATGCTAGGACCTGCCTGGCGGATGGCACCAGCATGGCGCCGGCAAGAAGCCTCCCACCTATCCTGCTGGAAGCGCTTTTGCATTTAACAGCACAAAGGCAATGCACAATGCTTGCGCTCAGCTGTGCTAGGACCTGCCTTGCAGATGTAACCAGCATGGCGCTTGCTAGAAGCCTGCCACCTGTCCTGTTGAAAAGCGCTATTGCAATCAAAGTCAACGCACAGTTCTTGCGCTCAGCTACGAGAGGACATACCTTGCGGATAGCACCAGCGTGACGTTTGCTAGGAGCCTGCCACCTGTCTTGCACAATTTCTTCAGTCTCCAACATGACAACAACTTGGACGCATTTGGGGGCGGCGCTGCTTTGTTGCGCAGCGTCCTGACTGAATCTAAAGTCCAGAGTGCCGGCAATAGTTGCCCCTAGCTGCAGTCTACCTTCCAAGGGAGGGTGCAAGGCTAGTCTGACAAGTGGTTGATCTCCAACTCTGCATGTAACAGGACGATTCCTCAATTTCCAGCATGATAGAAACATTGATGATCTTGAAACGGCACTGCTCTGCTGTCCTGACTGAACCTGAAGTCCAGAGGGCTGGCAATAATTGCTTCTAGCTGCAGTCTACCGTCCAAGGGAGGGTGCAAGGCTAGTGTGGCTAGTGGCTGATGACCAACTCTGCATGTAACAAGACGCTTCCTCCGTTTCCAGCATGACAACAAATTTGACACGTTTGGGAGCAACACTGCTCTGCTGTGCAGCCTCCTTTCTGAATCTAAAGTCCAGAGTGCCGGCAACGGTTGTCCCTAGCTGCAGTCTACCTTCCAAGGGAGGGTGCAAGGCTAGTCTGACAAGTGGCTGATCACCAACTCTGCATGTAACAAGACGCTTCCTTAGTCTCCAGCATGATAACAAGTTTGATACGTTTGGGAGCAGCGTTGCTCTGCTGTGCAGCCTCCTGACTGGACCTGAAATCCAGAGTGCCAGCAATGGTTGCCCCTAGCTGCAGTCTATCTTCCAAGGGAGGGTGTAGGGCTAGTCTCACCAATGGCTGATCACCAACTCTGCACGCAGCAAAGCCTGCTTCACAAGGTCTTCAGGTGCATGTGACTTGCTGCACTTGATACACAGCAAAAAGCAGGGCTGTCTGCAAGGAAGCTGGTGCAGAAGCTGTGTTGGACTGCAGTCAAGAATGCAGCGCAAGCATGTGTGGCAACCTAAATGGAAGCTCAGCAGAAAAGAAGCTCAGCAGAAAGAATGAAACTCTACCACAAGTTCACTTGAGTTTGCAGCTGTGCGACGCTTTATGTTCAGTAGCGTCAAGTCGAGACGCTGTATGTTCAGTAGCGTCAAGTCGAGACGTTTGGCTGGCCTGCTTGTCAACAAATCAAGCACATAATCAGGACATAAGTTACACCATTAGCAATTGAATTTTCCATTGATTGAACTGTACAACAGGTAATGACTACATTGCACACTGCCACATGCTCACTTGAGGTTATAGCTGCGTAAGGCGCTGCTGTCAGCGGCTGCAAAGGAAGGTGAAGGGGCAGGTGCCCCAGCCAAGGGGGTTCCGCCCTGCCTCACCAGCCTTGTCCGTGCTGTTGTGGGGGTCTCAGTAGCCTCACCAGTAGCAGAGGTGTGAGGCTCTGTGGCTCCATTCTGATCACGTTGAGCAGTTGCTGCATCTGTAACAAACACTTGCTAGTTGGTTGTTGTGGCATCCATCCATTCAGCATTGCTTAATTTGAGTGTTTGCGGCAGTAGGCAAGGCACACGGCTCATAAGCTCATGACAAGAGTGAGCACTGACAAGCAAGATGCCAAAAGTTATACTTGTGCAGGTTGTTGCCAGCGTTTCTTATTCCAATGGTAATCTGTGTAGTGCCCTGGGTTTGATCAAAGAAACAACCTGACCTGAAGCAGTGGGCGTCCTCAAAGGTCCACTATGACTTTTGCTCTGGGCACTCCTGGCATTCAGGTCGCCGTTTGCTTTAGCAAAAGACGCTTGCCGCTTGGGTGCAGCATGTGGGATCTCTGCTCCAGGGTCTGTCAAGTCCTGAATTCACAGTCAGGAAATGTAGGGCAAGTCACAGCAGCAGGCACACGCTTTGTGTCAATGGCCAGGAGAGCTTTCCCATCTTCTCAAGACGTTCGTGTGCACACCCCAAACAAGGCCGTAGCCTCAATGCAGTTGCTCTTTTGTTGCTGCATGGTGATGTCTCTCACACCACTCATGCGCTTTGGCCATCAACAGCATGATTGGAATCAGCCCTTAATCAATGCAAACAGTGTCGATCAACATGTTGAACAATGTCACACTGACCTGATTGTCCTGTGCAAGAAAGATGAGCAGAATCAGCTATGCTCACATGGTCAAAGTTTAGGCCAGACTGCTGCCACAGCGTAAGAGAAAGTGCCTTACCGTAACATCTATACATAGGTCCTGAGGTTCCTGAGCATCTACAGGATAGGAGACCAGTGGCAGGTCAGCATCATCTCCAGCAATGACGCCATGACCAGTGTGAGCTTGTTCTGAAGGCTCAGCCTACACACCAATGCTGTTTTGTACTATTGCATTGTGAGCATCACCTTGCTGCCAGAGGGTCCCCAAGACAAGGAACCCAGTTTGGACTAAGTACGTCGATAGGCAGCTGCAGGTACCCTACATGGCCTCTTTTTGGTTGCAGGCTGCAAAAGTCCAGGTGTTCATGGTCCTGCACAATTAGGCTTTTTGAGTTGCATTACATACATGCTGGCAAGCCAAGTTAGCCTACTTGGGCAGCGTGTACACACCACGTCGACAGCAACCTAAGACATTGAATATTGTCTTTTGTGGAGGAACAGTTGTGATGCAGACATAACATGCTGGCCATGCTGCCCTCTCTTGCGTCATCTGCAGCAAAGGTGGCATCAGCAGCGATGCAACTTTGGCAAATCTGTCTCATACACCGTATGGATGACGGCAACAGTACAAGCAAAAGCAGACTGTTGATACAGGATGCTGGATAACACATTATTGCTCTTACCGTTGGCCACAAGTGCACAGGAATCTTAACATGCACAATGCCAGGGCCCTTGCGCTGTTGCTGCCCCACAGCTTCCCTGCCCCTGCTGAGTTTCACATTACTGCTGGAGGAGTATTTCATCAGGTGCGGGCTGCTGTTGGTAGGTGGCAAAGCATGCCCACGCTGTGCTGGGCTGTCTGTGCTAGGTGTAGAGGCCTGTGGCTGCTGTGACTGAAACTCAGTTGAAGGGGCTGTGCTTGAAGGGGTGCTGCCTTTCCAAGACTGGGCAGCAAAGATTGCTTTGGCCTCTAGCTGGTAGCTGCAGCGCACTGCTGAGCCTTTGAAAGTTGGTGGCAGTGCGTCTGGCAGCTGCATCCTGCCACAGACAGCACAAGGCTTTCTTAATGCAGGGACATCCTCAATGCAAGCATGGTACACGTGATTATCAAGCACAGTGATTTTACTTCATGAGGACGCTCATTCCAAGGTCAGTCTTGATGCAAGGACGAGGCAATTAAAAGTCAAGCACTGCGTTGTGACTGCAATGGTATGTCTAGGCAAGGGCCAATGGATGCAAGAGCATCTCTATTTGGCAAAATACACTGCCATTCTACCAAGAAATCACTGCAATTCCTGGATTTGGCATTGATCAAATGCTGAAGAGCGCAACTGAGCGAGGGCCATGGTGGAAAATACCTGACAAGGTACAGCTTTCTGGAGCCTGGCATCAAAGTGCTGCGCTCACAAAGTCTGACTGGTTTCATTTTCAACAAGGGCCTGGTCACCCTCCTATTGTCCTTCTCCAGTATGCTGGACCCAGCACGGTAATTTGCAGAGATCCAGTTGAGGTCAACACGCTCTGCTGCGCATAGCTCCAGCTCAAGAGCTTCCAGATGTGTACTGGCAGCTTGTATAGCTCCTGTCACTGGCTCAGTGACCACCTGCAAGCATCTCATGCCAACTTGAGCAAAGCACTTGCGGCACTTATGAAGTGTCTAGCGGGCTGCTGCAACGCTGCTGATGTTACCTCGACAACCGCTGCAAGGACATCACCCGGTCGATAGGACGATCTGTCAGGTGTAACTCGTAAACGCAAAGCCATGGACCGATTGCACCCGAAGTAGCCTTGGTTGGAGCCTCAACGACAGTTGTATTGTTTCAGCGCGATGCACCGCGGACGTCGCCAACCCCCAACGTTTGCAAATGTCTGCATGAGCTTTTGGCGAGAAACTTTCTGTGATGTGCTGCGCATGTCATGTTCAAATCTGTGCAATTGAATGCTCAAGTGGATGCTGCATGATGCCTGCATCATAGCTTTTGCTTCAGGCAGTTGCGTAGTCCTCCATGCTGTTGCTGGAGTCCAGCATGATGGCACAGTCTAAAGCTCTTTTGTCTCTACAGCAGGACATTGAGCTTGCCTCATGTGCATGCAGCCATCATGGTGGTAGACAATCACTTCAATTGCGGTTGGCAAAGCGAAGCACCAATTGACCATCTGTGCTACAAGTTATCTTCATGTAGGCATTTCTCGGAAGCTAGCATCAAGCATCACGCTGCTTATGCAAATTACCTCACATCTGTTTCATGTTGTTATGGCAATTGACGGCACCTGCATGAACGTTGATTATGCATGGGCAGACCCTCGTTAGCTGCGCCTTTTTGCTTTTACTTGCTATTGAAGAACAATGAAGGGACGCCACGGTCTAAGCGAGGCCTCCCAACCACGGTCAATGGCTGTTTTTTTCCTTTTTCTTTTTATGGGCAGACTCAGCTGACCATGGCAGCATCAGGGACCCTGGCTGACATTTCCATCATGGAGAAAGGCCTTTGAGCATTCATCAGTGTCGCAACTAGCATTTGCAATTGCATGACAAGCATTGGCACAAAACAAACCCTCAGCCAATTGACGGCAAATTTGCTAGCTATTTTGTGACCTCCAAGTATGAAAAGTCAGACGGAATCGTCCATGTCGGAAAAAGCATCTTGCGTATCGGTGGCTTTATGCGCATCCCGGTGGCTTCCGCTGCCAGCGCTCGGGCTGCAGCCATAAGCTTGCCCTACCATCTGCTGCGACAGGTCGTCCAATCACGCTGTGCCCCGGCAAGACTTCCTCTCGGAAAAGTACTGATCCGTGACCGAGCAACACTATCAATACCGGTCGGGGTCAAGACCGTCGTCGCACCACTTCCGCTTACTCGTCAGTTGTTGGAAGAAAACTCACAGCAGCGGCACGCAGGCTTTGATCAGGTAGGAGCACAGCATTCCGAATCGACGTGCGTGAACGCGCCAATCTTGGAATTTACGCTGACCAGAACGAGCTCGTACCGCTTCGTATCTATGGTTTAGGCAGTACGGCAGATTTGGGATTCTTTTGTTTGCAATCGCAGAAGAGGTGGCCGATGAAGTTTGGTAAGAGGCTTGCCTCAGAAGCCTCAAGACGCTGGAGACCATTTTATCTGGATTACAAGACCGTCAAGCGGGCCATTCAGCATGATGTGCGGGCAAGAGGTCAGTCAATGCTGCCGACTTCGACCTCATGCTTCTCCCTTGCAGCTACATTGGCAAGCTTGTTGCTGTTTCCAAAGCTGAATGCTGTCTATCCTTCCGCAGATCCAGCTGGCCCCCAGTTTATAGCTGCCATACGTCTGGAGTTGGAGCGCATCAATGCATTCTACACAGAGCAAGAGCAGCAGCTTGAGGTACTTGTTGAAGCTTTCTGCCTTTACGCTCTGATCTTACACCTCATGTCATGCAGCAATGCGCACAATGCCTGATACACCCCATTTGCGTACCTGCATGAGTTGGATGACAGGCTGGCAAGGGCAGCCCTACATCTTTAGAATGCGTGTATCTTGCTCTTATGTCCTGAACACTGCCAGCAGCAGTACAAAGCAGGCAAAACAGTTGATGACTCACCTTGACCCTGTTCGTATAGTAATTGTGGTCATTGACAGCCATTCCTTTGTGCACAGGTGATGTTGGCAGACTTGGGGAGTGGCGGGCAGGCATCTTCCTCACAGCTGCGCTCAGAGGTCACAGACCTGCGCAAGTTTGTGGTTCTGAACTACATAGCGGTGATCAAGGCCTTCAAGAAGCGCAACAGGCATCTACAGGTGTGCTGCCAGCCGCAAATCAATTTGTAATTCCTGCATTGTCACGCTGGTCATGTAATTTGTATGATTCTTAGCTGGTGACTTCTTCGCTAAGTAACACGGCTACATGTACGATAAATTGTTACCAGCAATGTTGCTTACACTGTGTGCTACTTGCCTGTTTGACTGTCAGTACATTCATAGCTCGCGATGCACACATGCGACGCTTTCCATGCGCTCGTGGTCTGCTGACCTTATGCTCTCTGTATGCTTACGGAATGGTTCCTGTACACAGGCTGCCTGCAAGGGCGACACTCTTGAGCTGGACGCAGTTGAGCTGTTGAGTCAGCAGTACTTTTTCACCAGCACCAAGCTTGCCAGTCTTGCCACTGAAGCAGAGATCCTTGCCAAGGTAAGAGCAACTCACAAATCCGGGTGACAGATCTGCACATTGAAATTTCTGCATGTGTTGTGTCCACAAGAGATGAACTTGTCCAATTCCTGTCACTGAGGCAGAGATCTTTGCCAAACTTACAGCCATCAGGCAAAACTATTTTGCAATTCGAGATTCTATGATCTCTGGGGCGTTATGAAACTGGGCCGTTGGTGCTCACAAGGACAGACAAGGCAGAGCCTTGATTGCCCGTCTTGCATGTTTCTCAAGAAGCGTGATGTTTTATCTGTGACTAAACAAAGTAGAGCATTCAGCCTCCTATGCCATGCACAAGTTGCACATTCATGCTGCATTGCAACAACAGTTGGTCAAACAGTATGTAACTCATTTGATATGTTTTCAGGAGGAGGATGAGGAGCCAACAGAGGCTCTGCAAGACTACCAGTGCGCTATCTGCCTGGGGGTGCTGCACAACCCTGTTGTTCTGACCTGCGCTCACCGCTTCTGCTGGGGCTGCTTAGTCACTCACTGCTCCATGGTAGCAAGTCAAAGAAAGGGTAGGTCACATTCACATGCAGCATGGCCACAACTGCAAAGTAGTACTAGCAGTGCTTGGTCCTGGCGAGTCAGATTGGCGTGCAGTGTGAAGGCCTTTGCTGCTCACTACTGGTCTTGCAATGTTCAGGGAACCATGGGTGGTTGACATTTTAGTCAAAAGGCATTCCTGTGCTGATTGCATAGCTTTCAAAAGCATTCTGAAGCTTGTGTCTCCTAACAACATGACAAAGAGCACAGCTTTGGTGACTTTGTCACCTGTTGGCAATGACAGTCATTACCCATTCTAGCACAGATTTCAGGTGTGTGACTGAAGTCCTGTCTAGCCAGGCCAGCTTGTAATGGGCATCATGCATGAGGAAGTATAGTTTTCAACATCAGCAGCCTGACAAAAGAGTGTCTATCCGCAGATCATCAACATCAGCATGAGCATGACAAGGACAGGAAGGTGGGCAGCCCACCTGCCCATGTAGCTGCAGCTGATGCTGACAGCAAACAATGAATGGCTGCTGTGATGCCTATTTCAAACATCGCCGTTACTTGAATGCTTGCTACCTGTGTGCAGGCCATCAACATCAGCATGAGCATGACAAGGATGGGAAGGGGCACAGCCCACCTGCCCATGTAGCGGCTGCTGAGGTGCATTGTGGCTCGGGAGTCTCCACATACAACTGCCCAGTCTGCAGGAAAGCACAGATCCTGGACTTGGACAGATTGCAGGTATGTCATGCAATTTTGTGCGTACATCAGCCTTGAGAATCAGCCTTGAGAAGAACCTTGTGCGTACAGGTTGACTGTGATAGCAATCTTCGCAATTGCACTGCGCTCATAACTGAGCTCAAATAACATGCAAGACAAGTGCCGTGTCCAGTCTGACACAGTTGACTACAGAAGGAGGAAGTTATCTATCATTCTGTTGTTGCAGTCAAGACGCGTGGCAGTCCAGGGCGTTTGCTCTGCTCAATCATAACATGGTCTCGTGTGACAAGTGACTTGTCCTTACAAGTCAGGTGATCATTGGATGTGCATACCTTACCAGTCACGTCAGAATCTCAACATAGAGGCATGCAGCATATGGTCTGCAAGCAATTTTGCATATTAGATGGTGCTCTGAAGCTTGCAAAGACTGGAAAGAAGGATACGAACTTGCATTTGAAAGTTGTTCAATTGATTTGAATAAACTCTGAATTCTTGTGGCATAGGTGGATGCCCATCTGACCAAGTTCATAGCTGAGCTGAGAAACCGTCAAGCAGATCCGTTGTCAGCAACCACACAGACCATCACTAAAGAACCCCAACAGCAGCACAGCCGGCAGGCTTCGCTCACACTTCCGCTCAGACTCCCAGACAGCCACAGTCAGCATGACAGCAATGCAGCTCACAGCTCACAGAGCGAGGTGGTGGCTGATTCAGTGTTTCAAGGGCGGGGCGAAGATGCTAGGGCTGCAGCTTCTTCAAGAGGTGACACAGTAGCATGCTTGTTTCATTGACATTATATGCACATTTCGGCAGTCATATTGGTGGTAACATAGGCCTCTGCAGTCTGCCAGATGTCAGGCTGCTGCAGCTTCATTCAGAGTCAGGACAGTGACAGTTCTTATGTCGGGAGGGATGCCAGGAGACTTTGATATACTTGGCATGCCTGCAAACAGCAGCCACTTGCAGTCTCTGTCACTCATCGTTCACAACTGATAATCGTATGGGTGGGTCTGGGTCAGACAACAATACATGCAATGTGTCTGCCTGCCAGAGACACACATCTAAGCCGCATGCATCAATGGTGCAGCATCTGTGCCATGGACTGATCAATCACTGCATTGCTGCAGACACGCTGTCTACACCAGTGGAAGAGCACATAGAGGAGGGACAGCGTCAGTTGGCATGCATGGGGCGACGGCCTACTGAGATCATTGTTGAAGAATCGATTCATGAGCCTGTTGCTTCAGCCCTCACCAATGCAGAGGCCCCCCTCCTACCCCCTCAACGGCCTGAACACAGGGTATGTGCATCTTTCTTCAACGAACAGCACCATCCTTTTCTGCTTTGCCTGGCAATTTTAATCCAGTAATTGATGTTGACACTGACTTCTGGGTCAGATTCACGTCTGGGCCGACATCATAAAGATCTCAGCACAATGTAGGATGATATTGCTCCTCAAGGCAACATCGCATACCCAACTCAAGCTTTTCACTCTTGGCAAACACTCAGCAGCAGCAGTTTCAGACTCTGCTACGCCTTGAGCATTCTGAGCTCATTTGAGCCTTGCCACAGGCTTGATTGTGATGCTCATCTGTCATGATCAACAGAGGAATCACTTGCAAGGCATGCGAATCCAAAGGTCTGGGGTGGAAGTGCAAATAGTTCAGAGTTGATGTGCAGGGACATTTGACAGTGGTGCTGGATTTAGATGGCACCTTGATCAGCAGCTTTACCCCAAGGCGGGCCCCCCGCCTCCCCCCTGGGGTTACCAGCTATGTGGTGGGTAAGGGAGGCCGCCTCAATCCCCAAGGCGTTTTTGTGGTGGAGAGGCCAGGGCTGCAGGAGTTCCTGTCCAAGGTGTCTACCTTTGCAGGTGAATACAGAATGTGCTGCCTTCGACTGTAATAGCAGTCATCAAATGTAGAACTGTTGTCCACCTTGATGGTCGCTGTGGCAGAGCTTTTGTGTGCCACTGCTGACCTATGAAGACTGTTTTGATACATTGCTGTCTAATCGTGGAAGCTCTTGCCTGACATGAGCTATGGCCAATCTACTGAGACAGCGTTTTGATCATGACAGTGCGTTTGCAAAGTCTAAAGTCTATCATTGTCGACATGCTAAGCTCTCAATCTTTGTTTGATGTTCACCAAGACAGCAGCTGATGTGCAACTTGAGGCATCATGTGCAGTCTGCAGCAAGCTTGCAAGGCAGTGTTTTCAGAAGTGCATCTTCCTGTGCTGTGCAGAGATCGTGCTGTTCACAGCTGGGCTAGAAGACTATGCAAAGCCCATTGTGGATGCTTTAGACCACAACTACCGCTGCTGCTTCCAAGGCCGCCGCCTGTACAGGCCAGCGACAGTATCGTGTGATCTCTACCCCTGCATCAAGGACCTGTCCAAGCTGGGAAGGGACCTCGGACGCACAGTGCTGATTGACGACACGCCACTGGCTTTTCTGAACCAGCCAGACAATGGCATCCCTATATATGGTTTCCGGTATGTCGAGTAACCCTCAAGGCAGAGGCCAAACCCTAGTGCGGTACTGTGCATTTTGACTTCAAGCCCTGAGGTGGCATGACTAAGCTCAGGATGTAGCTACAAATGTGGATTGAGATACTGTCAAAGCATGCAACGTCTTTTACGTAGGCATTGCCCTTTTGGTCAAACATGATTCTCAAAGGTCCTGCTCCCTTTGATTTGAAGACTGTGTTGTTCTGATTGACGACTCCTGTCATGTCCTTCAGGTTTCATGCTTTCTTCCTTGTCTCATTGCAGAGACGATGTAGATGACAGCATGCTGACAGATACTACTGTTTGACTTGTGCTCTTCCACACCATTTTGGACATCTTGCATGAGCACCTGTCACATGTTGTGGTCAGTGTCGTCATGAGCCCCGTCTGTCCTCTGCTACAGGGGAGATGTGGATGACAGGATGCTGACAGAGGCAATGCTGCCCTTGCTGGAGGGCCTGTTAGATCATATGGACTTTGCTGTAACTCATGTTCAGTCAGATCTTGGCATCAACACTGGCATTCTTCTGGTGCAGGGGTGATGTGGATGACAGGATGCTGACAGAGGCAATGCTGCCCTTGCTGGAGGGCCTGGCAGACCTACAGGACGTGCGCCCTGCCCTGCACAAGCGCTTTGGCATGCCACAGTAAGCTCACTGTTACACCGCTAGTGATGCAAATGTTTGCCCACAGCACCCGTGAGACTTGAGCTTTTTTGCATTGCATCCTCAGCCATGCAGCATGAGCATGCTGATGTGCGCCCTGCTCTACACAAGCGCTTTGGCATGCCACAGTAAGCTCGCAGCTGCTGCCATCATCACGCGCAAGACCTGTATCATCTCCATTGATTGTCAACAAGCCCTGTGGCTCTTCTGAACATCTTGCCTCCTGAATGCTTCAAGCTTTCCAAACATGCTACAATCTGTATCACACAACATGCTGTATGCAGTTTGCCATATCACCTACCTGCTGTACCCTCTCAAGGGTCCTAGTGCATAGGTATAGGGTAATGCGTTTCAAGGACACATACCATATGTGCATTCAAAGTTCTGTGTACCGTGGCCCGCAGGTGGTTTAGAGCCCAGGGTGTGCCTGTCAAACTGTGCCATCACGCCTTCAAGCCATAGTACATGCGGCAGCTGTACCTTACTAAGGTGATTTTGAATTGATTTGCAGGTGGTTCAGGGCGCAGGGCGTGCCAGTGAAGCTTAGTCATCATGCCTCCAAGCCCATAGTGCCTGTGAAGCGGCGGCTGCACATGACTAAGGCTCACTCTGAAGGTCCTGACCGCATCACCAGCAGGCACCAGACAGAAGCTGCCCAAGCAGCTACGCCATCACGGCTGCTGCTGTGTGACTTTGACAAGACCATTGCTGACTTTGATGCTGGTGAGACACTGCTTGTTGATCGCAGATTGTGTTCTACATCAGAATGAACTTGTGGCCAGCTCAATATAAAGAAGTGATCATGCCAGACATCAGCAGCCCAAGCCGCTACGCCATCACGACTACTGCTGTGTGACTTTGACAAGACCATTGCTGATTCTGATGCTGGTAATGTACACCTTTCAAACAGGACTTGTTGACTTCAGCATGTCCTTGATTGGAATGTGCCTGCTGTCATGTGACTTTTACAAGATGATTGCTGACTGAGTTGCCATTGATCGATGCGACGTTGCAGGTGAGCATCTGCTTGGAGAAATTGGTCCCAATTTGGGCACTCATGCTAGCGTCCTTGGAGATGCCCGCCAACTTTGTGCTGCCATCCTTTCTTACTTCTGTTCTTCTTCTTGGCAGCTGTGTGCCTTGCCTCCCCTTTGTCTTCTTTCAAGTCTGACACTCATAATTTTGCAGGTGAGCGTCTTGTGGAGGAGTTGGCGCCAGAGCTGACACCCATGCTAGCCTCCCTAGAGATGCCAGCCAACTTTGTGCCTATCACAAATGCCGTACTGTCTGAGATGGCTCGGCGAGGCATTGGCAGGCAGCAGGTGCTGACAGCGCTGCGACACATGGGCACAGAACTGCCTCAGGAGTCTGTGGACATGATTCAGGTTAGTCTGTCTGTCCATGTGTCTGTCTGTCTCAGGGATTGCATGTGATTCAGCAGATGTTTCACTTGCTCTGAATGTGCATTCACCCAAAGCTGCATGACTGTTGACTGCAAGGCACAGGCGGGCACACCACATCAGACTGCATCATCATGACCATGTGCCACCGCATCCAAGCTGTTACTCGCCTCATCAGCTGTATGTCTTTCCTGCTGTGGGCGCATACACAAGGCATTAACATTTGCATCCTGTCAGACTGCAACAGCATCTTTGTCACAAGCTATATACCAAAGCCTTGCCTTGCCTAATTTGCTGTCTGTCTGTGCTGCAGTGGGCGCATGCACAAGAGGTAGACATGCGCATCGTGTCAGACTGCAACAGCGTCTGCATCACCATCTATATGCCAAACCCTTGCCATGCCTAATTTGCTGTCTGTCTGTGCTGCAGTGGGCGCACACACAAGGCATCGACATGCGCATCCTGTCAGACTGCAACAGCGTCTTCATCAGTCACATGCTCACTGGAGCTAAGGTCAACACCAGGGTCAAAGAGGTCGTTACTAATCTCTCCAGCTTCGTACGCTGTCAGACAGCTTCCAGCAGTGACAACAGCCCAATTCAGAGTCCACGGGAAGCTGACAATGCACAGTCAGATGCTGAGTCATCCACTACAGCCACAGACAAGGCACAGTCAGCGTCACATGGACAGGGGTCAGGTGATGGTGTCAAATGGGCAGCAATCAATGAGGGTGTGACAGGTGGCAGGCAGCCAGCGAGTCATCAGATGGTCATCCAGCCTCGACATGATTGGACAGTGTCATCACATGGTTGCCCCTTGTGCCCTGCCAACCTGTGCAAGGTGAAGTTCCAACAAGACTGTGAATATCAAACTTGCAAGCCAAGGTGCTAGGACAGTTGCTCATGCTGTTTATTGTTGCACAAGCTGCTTGCACTCTGCCATGTGTCATTCAGCAGGATGGTTGCTGGCAGCAAGTATTTGCACTTCAAGCTGTGTCTGGATTTGCCATTCCCTGTATCATCATCCAAGGATGTGATTGTAGGAAGAACATGGTGTATCACACTTGCCTCAGTAAGCAGACGGCCACCCTGCACATCTTGGGCACTGCAGTGCCAGGCATGGTGTGCTTCTGCTCACAGAGATTTCTAACATCACATGCAACAGCCTCATGTTTGCTTCTTTTACTTTGGGTGTGATATTGAACTTGTTTCCATTCATCCTCTTGCAGGGTCAGGAGCTGGAGGCTTTGAGAGCTGCCACGCCCTACCAGCACATTGTGTTCTGTGGTGATGGTGCAAACGACCTGTGCCCAGCCTTGGCTCTTGGGCCCACTGATGTTGTCCTGGCTAGGAAGGTGGGCTCAAATGCACTCTGCATGCAATATCATCAACATTGGCATCGCCTTTAGCACTGATTCATTGCCATATACTTGCTGTTGAGTTTTCATGGTCTTGCTAATTGCATACAATGCAGCATTGCCTTCAAGCGCTTCTGTCCAATCCCAAACCATGCTGTGCACAAAGACTGATAAATTTGTGTACAAGACAGCAATTTGATGCCATACAACAGCAGCAGCTACCGCTACCTGTAGCACGGTCGACTTTTGGCAGTAGCAGTCAGGATGCATTGCCATAGAGATTCATGTTGCTGTTTGGTGTCAAGGTTCACCTTTGCAGCACTGGTCAACACTGTCAGCTACTCCAGAAAGCATGTGCAGGAGCATGCTTTGCCACATGTACAGGGTTCACCAGCCTTTCGGCTTCAGACCACTTTGTGACTTGCAGGGCTACGCCTTGGACAAATTGATTGCTAGCAGGGCAAACAGATCTGATGAGACAGAGAGGGTTGTGGCACAGGTCCGTATCTGGAATGACCATGCACATCTGCTGCAGCTGGTCAAGCAGGCAATGGAGCAATGATATCACTTGCGAAAAGACTTCACAGCAGCATGGAAGGCAAAAACAGTGGACGAGCCTATATTTGCTTTGTACGACAAGTTTTGGGGAGCCTGGGCGCTTTACTATACAAAGTAAACATTCTTTTGCTACATTTCATGTCGTGTGAGTGTAGAGTAGGGCTGAGATGCTCCAAGATCACTTGACAGGTGTCGTGTGTGTGCAGCACTGACATCACGGCTCCCAGTCTTGTGGTCATGAAGCTAGCTTGTGGGTTTTGTCACTTGTGTTTTACCTTGATCCATATGTATAATTCCAAGTGATCAAGCATATTGTGTTTTTGTAGAGTAGTGCTGCCTCATGTAGTCACAGCTGGCACTCAGCATTCAGCCAAGTAGGTGCTTAGGTTTACAGAACTGACTCAATCAGTGTCTTGAGTGCGTTTGAAAGCAGATTTTTGCAGCTGCATTCTGGCCACCCCTCAACTTTGAATCTCCTTTAGGAAGGAGAGAGATTCACAATCATCATGTGAATGTAAAAGTACTGTGTAACATGTCAAATGCAGCATCCTATCATAGTATATTGTTGTTTGTGAAATTGATGCAAGGCTTGCATGTCAGCACAAGCCTTGAAGCCATGCAGAATGAGCTTGTTTTCTGAAGCACCATGCGCATCTTGCAGGGTTAAATCAAAGTCCTCAACTCCCGTCCAATGATGCTGGAGGTGACATCTTGCCTTGTCATGGTTTCACAGGTTGCAGAACAACACAAGCACTTCCACACCTGCGTTTCCGCTCGATGTAGGTCCTGGTTCTGGCTCTGCAATCATGCAAACGAGTTTGCAACCGAGCGCGACGAGCTTCAAACTTACCCGCTGCCCTCGAGAAGTCTTAACAAGTGGTCAGTAGATATCATAGCTGCTGAATTCCCTGCAGCATCACTTTGCTGCAGCTTCCTGCAAGGCCTGTGTGCTGCAGATGTGAATGAATCACAATTGGAACTACTGCCGCTGATCTAGCTCTCTATGGGCTGGGGCCTGCTGGGTTTGGCAGCGAGACAACAGAAAGTCCAGAATTTCCACTTTGAGGCATGCTGTGGGGCAAAAGACAGCGACGCTTCTTGAGCATGATAGGTACTGTGACATGCTCTCTGTTCAAGCCAATCGTTCTTTTGCCATTGCACAGTGTAAGCGCATGCTGCAGTTGTAGCGTTGACGCAAAGTACAGCAGAAACTATGTCAGTTTGTCAGATGATATGTTTGCAAAACATGCATTGCTTTGCTACTGAGGGAGCCATGCGCTCTCATCACGTGAAGTACACCATGCGACGCAGCTCTTGTCGAGAAGGACATGCTGCTGGCAACTTTGCATTTTGAGCTGCTCCTGCTTTCTAGCCCAATACTTTCAATGTTTTGCACGTATGCTGCATTGTCATGCTTGAGCTGCATGCTACGTTCAGCATTTAGCTTGCTGGTTGTGTAGCCGAGGTCCGTGGCAAGAAGACATTCCTGCCCATGTACGTGAACATGAGAACTCAGAAAACCTGCCTGAACAAAAACTCCTGGCAAACATTAGCTCCAGAAGTTGACGTCTCGACCTGGGCTGAAAACTACTTTTTGAGGCAAAATCCATGGTGTTTCTGCAAAGCTGCATTGTGGACAAGGCCAGACTGAAGGTCTCAACATGATTGGGAAAGATTGGGTTTCTGCCGCAAAAGCAATGCTGGGCGCTGACTACCATGTGGAAGGCTGTTTGTTGGTGTCTGATGACACTGCACAATCCCACTTTCCAGAGTTGCCTGTGATTGCTGCCTGAGAGCAACATTTGCCCTCTTCAATCTCGGGCTGCCTCTCTAGACAGAGGCTCCCATTATGACACATAACTGATTCTGACGGCATAGACTTTTCTTTTTCTCTTCTTTCCCCGTACATGACACAGCCGACATTCAACATGCAAGTTCAGCTTAAATGCATCCCAGGCAACTTTTGATGTGCTCGTAAAACGCCAACAACCTCATGTGCATGTTGTGCAAGAAGCTCTAGGTGTGAATCTTGGATTGCTGTCCATTGCTGTGTATGAACGAGACATGCTTTCAAAGTTTGTACCAGGGTCGAAGTAGAGCTGTACAAGATCAGTGTAGAGTTATATGTTCAGTCCAAAGCAAAGCCTGGTAGTTGGTGAAATCCGAGGTGGGCTGGCTGGCCCCTGGGTGAGGACTAGGGCAGTAGGTCAGTATACCATACTGTAGCCAAGCTTTGTTGCAATGCCCTGCACTGCAAATCCTTCAAGAGGTTGACATGGTGACTGTGAGCAGATGGCCAAGGAATTTTGCCGTCATGGAGCCCTGGCAAGTCTTCGACGCACCCACCCGAGGAGAAGCAATTGCAGGATATTGCCCTTGTTGCAAATGAACTCTCCTCGCACTTCTGAAAAGTGTAAGGAAGTGTCATTTTGTACCGATTGAAATTCGAGCCAAGATCCTCACTGTCGTGGTTGCTAATGCATGACGGCTTAGGATCAATGACAATTGTACACTCTGTGGCAAGAGCGGGTCAGTGCATTACACACATACTGTCCACCCTTGTCATGCAAACACAAACCAGTACGTCAACTGCAGCTCAACAAGGGGACCACGCCTTGCAGCTGGAAGCCATCACCACAAGTCTCACCACGCTGTCAACACAACTGACAACACTGGGCGACAAGTTGGACAAGAAGATCGATGGGTTGGAAAAGAAGCTAGACAAGAGGATGGATGGGCTGGAGAAGAGGATGGATGGGCTGGACAAGAGGATGGGTGGGCTGGACAAGAGGATGGATGGGCTGGACAAGTATAAGACTGTGTTCTACGTAGCTTTCTCCATATTGCTGTCTCTGCTCTTGTTCAGCGTGGACCCTAACAGTGTCGTAGGCAGGATCGTGTGTGCCGTGTTGACCAGGTTCTTCCCTGCCCAGCCATAAAGGACAGTTTTCAATCTGTATCATATCGAAGACTGCTCAAAACTCACGACACAATCACTTTGCACCAGTGACCTATGCGCTGCTATGAACTATCAAAACTTTCTGCTTAAGCAATAGTCAGCTGCAAATATGAGCACTTGTGTTCCCTCATGGGTGGTGATGAAACTGTGGTCAATGTTTGCGCGATTGCTGAGAGATCTTGTCTTCAAATCTCAGCGCTCTCACTTCTGAAGTGCTATGATTTTCACGCAGTTTTGGGTGTGCCTGTTGACCATAAAACTCGACCAAAGCCTTGCAAAAAACATCATTGGACACTCTGAAAGCCTTGTCACCAATTTGAGGCAGATTGATCATTACTTTGTAGCCCTTGAAACTGGGTGTAGACTTTTGAATAAACTGCTCAGTGTGCGTATTGCTGCTGCTTTGCATGATGTGCTCTACATTAGTGCTCATTTTAAACAATATAAAACGGCACTCTTGTGAAGACGCAATTCCATGAAATCATCACAGTTGTCCTTGCTGATTTCATTCAAGAATGGTTAAACAGCCTGCAATTCATCATGAGCCTCGAGCATGACTGTTGCAAGCTCAATCCACTGTGTCAAGAAGACAGCATTGGGGAAGCACGAACGGTTTCAGTCGTCATTTCGAACCCATCACAGCAGGCCTGTTGGGACTCCGAAGGTCTCAACTCAAACATAAGTATAAGGGGAAGGTATGACCACTCCTGTTCGGTCCCGTGCCCCGTTTAATAGCTCTTCAGGTCGAAGCTGCAGGCAGGCCTGCAGAAAGCTCTGGCATAGACAAGCAAGGTTTACTTCAGCGGCTGCACACACCGGCTGGTGGCCTTCAGCGACGTTTGCCAGTCAGTGGCGCATCATCACCAGCACGCCGGATCTTTCGACCCTCAATCACAAGCAGACTCACAACACTTCGAAGCGGCTTTTTGGTGTAGCGAAACGTCCAACGATTTCGCGTCCAGAGCCTTTACAGTAGTTTGAGGCCAGTGCTGTAGTTGACTACCAACCAAGCATAGAGTCAGCTACACAACGCCCCAGCTCAGCACTATCTACTGTGGTGTCAGGCACTGTGCAGATCGATGCGGCACCTGCAGTGAGGAGGAGTATAGCTTTTCTGCTGCATCTGCCCTGGATCACCTTGCAGAATGTGTCAAGAAGACGCTGGGACCCCGGGAATCTGCTGCTGTCAAGCACGCAAGCACTGCCTGCAAGTCTTGCTAAGACAACACATTTCAAGTTAGCAGAGACAATGCAAGCAAACATCTGAGTGCCACTTTCGGATGCGATGCGCAGCTCGTGAGAGCTCAGAGCGCTCCAGCAAGATGAAGAGAACAGCATTTGCGCTTTGTATGAAGCAGGCCGCCCAGTCAAACAACAGCCTAAAGGCGCAGCGTGGCAGACTTCAGCCTTTGGTGCTGACATGAAGGAACACAGACATTGAGACAACATTCACCTGATTTCCCAAGATGCCATTCCAAGACAAAGACAAAACAAGGGGGAGAGATGAAAGTGTCTTTTAATAACACGTTGATGTTTACACTTGACATTTTCTGCAACACAGGGGCAGAAGGCTTGGGCACAGCGCTTGGAAGTGAGGAACCACATCATTCAAGAAGACCCAAATTGAAGTTGGGGCACAGTCACTGCAATGGGTGGAGAGCACATAGCAGCATGGGTTGAGAGCGCATAGGAAAGCT
The DNA here is from genome assembly GCA_002118135.1 of Trebouxia sp. TZW2008. Classification (NCBI taxonomy): domain Eukaryota; kingdom Viridiplantae; phylum Chlorophyta; class Trebouxiophyceae; order Trebouxiales; family Trebouxiaceae; genus Trebouxia; species Trebouxia sp. TZW2008. The sequence goes on from BDIU01000111.1 coordinate 113,073, forward strand.
CTGAGCTCCATACTGATTCTTTCGCACAGTAGTCTACCATGTTCTTCTATGACTGCCATTTCAGCAGCACAGCTATCACAGAATGTTCACCAATTTGGCAACACAGAGCGTTGAACGATCACACACTTTGTGCTAGCCCTACATGTTTGAGCTGATTTTGCAACTATTTCTACCAACTTTTGGGGGTGTGGTGTCACAGTTGTGACAGTCTTTTGCATGATGCCTCAACACGCGTTTCTATGCAGCTTTTCCTTTTTTTGCCAGCTCCATTATTACAGCAGTTGGACATGTTACTTGCATCACAAACGAGTACAACTTGTTATTGCTGCTACATGCTGTGCCAGTCGTCTGTTCAATACTTGCAGTGTTACAGTATGCGTCATATTCATCATTTACTTAGTAATTGATTGTAAAGGCATAGACTTTTCTCTTCTTCTTCTTCCCTCCTTCATGACGCAGCCAATATTCAACATGAGGTAAGGTGCATCCCAGGCAGCTTTTGATGTGCTTGTACAATGCCAGCCCCTCATGTGCATGTTGTTCAAGGAGCCCTAGGTGTGAGATTGGATAGCAGTCCATTGCTGTACATGAGGGAGACAAGCTTTCAAACTTCTGTACAAGTCTGAAGGTAGCTGTATTAGACTTAATGTATGCCCTAAGTAATGCCTGGTAGCTGGTGAAAACCGAGGTGGGCTGGCTGGCTCCTGTGTCAGGCAGTCGGTCAGTATACCACAGTTCAATGTGTTGAATTTTGCGACACAGGAAGAATCCAGCAAATTTCGAAAAGCAATCACACCCCCTCCTTTCTCGAGCCATCACTGAGTCTGGCGCTCTCAATCATTGCATCTCAAACTGTACTTGCAGTAGCTGTGACATGGAACTGAGAGACACACAAGCTAAGAGAAAGATCACACGCTTCGTCAGCCAACAAGTGTGGTCGCAAGTGTCAGAACCTCACAAAAGTTGTCAGTAGCCAGCTTGTCTGTTCACACGCTGTGCACCATTGCCGGCTCACAGCATTCTAGGACTTGCCTGTTTTGGCAACTTTTCGCATGAAAACAGCTCCGAAGCCAGCAGCCTAGATGGACGCTGCTTGGAGCCTGCTTTGCTTCGAGTTTGAAACGTCCAATCTGCTGTAAGCGCAAAGCTTTGACAACATTTTTCAGCACAGGTCGTCTGTATATTCTCAGAGGGATTGTCACAGTTCCTTGTGTTTTGGTGATCCTGAGGTCTTGACGTATTTGAATGACTTCGTCCTCTGACGCGTTGGCCACGTTGGCTCAGGCACCAATCAGCAGTGGACTAGATTGGCTGAAAACCGGCCTTTGCTGATCAGGTCGCCGCGCTCTAAGCACGTGAAGCGCAGGCCAGCAGATATTCTCTGGGATCACGCCGAAAAGTCGAAACACGTCGTTGGCGACAGCTCCACATTCGACGTTCCCGACGCGGTCAGGCTTGCAGGCTACTTCATTCCTGCTCGGGACACACGTCCGAGGCCGTGAGAAACACGGCCTTTTGACGTTTCGCTCAGTGATAAGGGACAAGCAACCGGATCTGCAGCGTACTTGAAGCCTTGGACCCTCGTCCAGGTGCCATTTGCACAACTCAGCAACGACATCGACATCTCCTCTGACGTCATTCCACGGCTTCTGGACGCCACGACTGCCTAGACCTGCACAAGTTGATATCACCAGGCCTGACAGGTTAAGCCTTGTTGCAGGCCTTGCTACATGGGTGAGGCATCAAAGCCCCTTGTGGACACAGAGTCGCAGAAAGGCAACAAAGCACAGTCAGACAGCAGGCCGCAGCACAGCCCTGTGGAGGCGTTCTGTGCAGCAAACGCGCGCAAGCTCACTGTGCTTGTGCTGCTGTTGCTAACCAGCTGCCTAGGTCTTGGCCTCAAGCCCTGGTCGGATAGCAAACCCACAGCTGTTGATTTGAGGCTGACTACTGCCAGCTTTCAGGTGCGACATGACTTCAAAGCTGTGTCTCAAGCAGTGCTGCTGATCCCCGGGCTGCTTTAGTGACTAATGCTGCCTTTATGACATTCAGAGGCTGTTCCTTTTGTTTCTTTCATTTCCTGCTCTTGTCTAGAGCACAGTGCTGCTGGCTGTTGTACGGTCTGTCAGAAAGCTAGCTTCGCTTTCATTCGTCTCGTGTCATTCATTGCATTTCATTCTAAATGCGTGCTAGACAAGCTCAGCAAGCCCAGCTAGGTACATACTGGAGCAATCAACTGTCTCCAACAAGTTTGGTCCTTTGCTATTTCAACCCAATTGTCACACGTTGCCAACTACTAAGGTGGCTTGGGCTGCCCCTTGGAGCGTTTCATTTACGTATGTTGGCATTGTTTGCAGTGCCCCTATGATGATGGCTCAGCACAGCGGCGTGTGTGCATCTTTCAGAACTTGCTGATGTATCAGGGGCGCTTGCTCTACATCTATGCAGGCAGGAACATGACATGCACTGTCTGTCTCAGTTGAATGCCCTCACTTTTGTACACATCATGTTTATGCAACACACCTGGACGCATGGCTGCAGCTTTAACGTACAAGTCCCTTTGGTGCACTGTGCTTCTGAGCTTATCTGCATTGGTGTGATCACTTTGGAGAACCGAGGCATGCGCTGTTACTCACATGCACTGCAATGTGCTGCTGAACCACTTTGCATGATTTGCTGTGCATGTTTGCCGCATCAGAAACAAGCCCAGTCTGAGCACACCTTCCGCATGCACTTCGTTTGCTGAGCAAAGATTGCTGAAGGTTGCTCTGCATATTGCCACTCAGTTGTCCATCAAAAGTCATGTCTCAATCAGCAAACATTGGCTCCTCAGGGGTTGATGATTGAGCGCGTTGTGGTAGCTGCATCCAGCGCACTGTCTGTGTGTGCATCTGTGGCTGTCTTGCCTGAAATGTTGTCCTTGTTGTCCTTGCAAAGACGCTCAGAACAAGCCTGCCTGGCGACACAGGATTTGGGTCAGACACACCTGGGTCAGACACACCTAGCACATGTGCTGGAATGCGTAGCGCTTATCATTATCGTTATCGTTACCAATGTCATTATCATTATCATTATCATTATCATTATCATTATCATTATCATTATCATTATCATTATCATAATCGTTATCATTATCATTATCATTATCATTATCATTATCATTATCATTATCATTATCATTATCATTATCATTATCATCATTTGTGTTATAAGCATTATCAGTCTTGTCCTTTTGCAGATGTCAAGCCAGAGCTTCCAGAAATAATTGTAAACTTCCACCACGACCAGCTGTTTGAGGTGACCATGCTGCACGTGACAGAGATCAGCCCAGAGTTGCAGCAGGCAGCGGTGAGTCTGCAAGCCTTTGGAACCTGTTGCACAACTTGTTTTTGCAAGAATTGTCTCTATGCCCTTTTTTCTCCTCGTCTGTTCTTTCCGCATTGTTTTTGTTTTCACTGGTGGGCTTAGCTGACACACCCATAACAGCAAGGTGAGAGCCATTTTCAATGTACATGCCATTCTGCACGCAAATCTTTGCAAACTTCTTCCTGATGTAGGTAGGATGCTTTCAATGACATTATCTGTCTGCCCCTCTGTTGAGTCTGCAAGACTCTTTGATTTGAACGGTGTTGCGTGGCACCCATCTGAGATATTCACAGGAGCAGTTAATCTCAACCCTAATTATAAGTGTGACCAGTACCTCACCAAATGCATTTTGGGTGTCTGCAGCAAGAAGTGTCAGTGCTGACAGCTGCCACGCTTACATGGCGACAGTAACATCTCTACTATTACCATGGCCTAGGCAAATCTGTCTTTGAGGTCCACTCCCTTGCTTGCAAGCGGCTTGGATACAGCCCAGACTTGACACCTAAAATGGATCTAAACAGTAAACACATAGCGGTAGCAAAGTTGATACACTGCAAACAAGAAAATGTTTTCTTGGTGTCTGCAGCAAGAAGCGGAGGTGTTGACAGCTGCAACGCTCACATGGCGACAGTGGCATCTGAACTTTTACCACGGCCTAGGAGAATCTGTCTTTGAGGTCCACTCCCTGGCCTGTAAGTGGCTTGGATACTGCGGTGCAGCCAACAGCACCGATCTGGCGCCGATTTTCATAGAGAGATTTGATTACCAGGCCACATGGGCGCAGTTTCTGCCTGCTGCTGAGTCAGCGCTGAGGTGCCTTTTCCCAGGACCCAATTACTTCATCAATGATGACAGAGTGCGCAACAAGGTGAGCAGCTGTCATATCTGCATTGCTTGTTCATAAACAATATTATTTTTCATAACATGGGTGTTTGATGTTTACAAATAACAAGTATGATGCTTGATGTCGAAAGTGGTCAGCAGGCAAACCACAAGTGAGCGTCAGTGCTCCGTTCCAGAACTTCGGCACATGCTGCTTCAAGAGATGCTGTCAGTACTTGTTCCTTCTCAGGTGTAACTCTGTTTCTGTTTGTATATTCTGGGCAGAGGAGTGCTTGCAGACATCAACCAATGTCAACGTCAATGCCTATGAGTAGGGCCGCAGCAACATCTTTCCTGATTCCCCATCTTCTCTGTAAGGTCAGCTTGTATTGTCAATAATGACAGTCGTAAAGCACTGTGTTCTTGTTTTGCATGAGCATACATCCCTGACTGGCAGGCAGAGCTGAAGAAGCTGAAAGCATGAGTGGGCTCAACGCATTGCATGGTTGCAGCTTTGACCGCTCTGCCTGCCATAACATGTGCTCATGCAAAACAACAGCAACGTCAGGGGAACGTCAGAACACATGGTCTTGGTGGTAACCTCGCCCGCCGGCATTGCATGGTGCTTGTCAAAGCATGGGTCCACAGGCGCAAACAGGCGCAAACAGTGCAAAGCCGGCTCTTGATTGCATGAAGTTGCCACATCTCCCATCTGCAAACAAAAGCATTGTTGCTTTCATCATCTTTGCTGTTGGTACTGTATGCTGATGTTGTCAAGACTTGACTTTTGGCCTGCACTTGTTGGCCCTGAGAACATCAGCTGCGCTGAGTGCACCGTACAATCAGAACTGTTGACCTGAAGCCATTGCCTGCTGACCATGAAATGGATGGCATGCATCTACCTAGTGGAACTGAGCAGAAGAGTGTTGCCTGCTGACTGTCATGAAGCTGTGTCTTGACCAGCACTTGTTTTTGCTGAGAACTACAGCTGCGGGCAGTGGACCCTACAAACGGAATTGACTTGATACCATTGACTGTCATCACAGTATCATGGCCCACTGATCATGCTGAAGCTGAGTTTTGGTCTGTAGTTGATTGTGCTGAGGGCGTCAGCTGCAGGGATTGGCCCTTACAAATGCAATGGCATGCGTCTGCCAAACATACTGGCTGTAACAACAGAATGATTGCCGGCTGATTATGCTGAGCTTGAATCTGGCCTGCAGTTGTTTGTGCTGAGAACGTCAGCTGCTGGGATTGGCCCTTACAACAGGAAATGGCGAGGGTATCCAGACAACACTGGCCAACACATCAGATCTGGCGAAGAGTAAGCCTTCATTTTCTTCTTCCCCTTTCTTTGTCTTCTTCTTCAGGCTGTTTTCCTTCCTGATTCTGTTCTCCTTCCTCACAGCAGCAAGCTCATTGTACATCGTGACATGATGCTTGAAAACATCACCAGCCAGTCTTCAAGATTTGGAAAGAAGACTCTTCTTCTTGAATCCTCTTGTCGAGCCTAGTTTGTTTGGGAAAAATTTGACGCCTGAGTGTTGCAAAGCTGAGGCGCAATTCTCCTGTGGCATACACTGCACTGACACATGCTGCTGTACCCTCAGTGTTTGCGTCTGAAGCCATCGTCATTACAAGCATTTTTCTGTACGCTTTGTGACGCAATGGATTTTTGCAGTAATCGTATTGTGACCAGCATTGACAATGCAGGTTCAAGCAAGTGTATGGGGAGGTGGACAAGATGGTGAGTGCAGCCTACAGAAACCGCCTGGTCAAGTGCTATGGCATCAAGTATGAAAAGTACAGCGTAAGTGTTGACTCTGAACCCCATCTAGCGCAAAACCTGTGGCATCAGTCTTGCTTGCCATATAATTGCAATTGTTCATTTTGCAGGCTGTTGTTGCATATCCCTGTATGAGTTTGGAGATGCAATCGCTTGATGACATGCACACACCTTTGCCTGCTTCATTGTCAGTCAGAGCCTGCAAATAGGTTGTGTGTGCTTGCAATGTCTTGTCTGACTACCAATGGTTGATAACTACACATCCTTACTGTGGCACCCCAAACAGGCTGGTCTGGCAAGTTGCATACCCCTGGCATCTATGCCAGAACACCTTCCAACTATCACCATGGCGATGTTCCCTATCACTACTAATATGAATTGCTTGTAGTTATAGTAAACTTTTTGCATGGTACATTTTGCCTTGTCATCATCGTTATGTGCTTGCGTCGTGTGCTTGCAGGCAGAGGGGCCCTTCAAGGTGACCATTGTGAATCGGCAGTACCACAAAGGCCGCCACATGGTCAACTCCCTAGAGATAGCCCAGAAGATTGAGGAGATGCCACAAGTGCAAAGCACCAGGTGAGTCCTGATATCTGGGTCAATACAGTTGTGTCAGCTCCAGGGCTGCCCAAATTGCACCAGCCTGTGAAGTCATCAGAATTTGACATAGTCAAACAAGTTTGGGGATCGAAGGCTTGAGGGTCTCTTCATGTTCTGCATGATAAGCACCTGAGTGGCACTAATGGCCTTGCTTGAACCACTTTCACCCTGACCATCAGGTCACCATCATGCAGTCTCCTGCAGTATGTTTGCATGATATTTTGCAAATTTCTACTGTTGGCGTTGTTATCATTGCTGTAATGACTGTTGTATCTGTTGTTATTATGTTCCTGCTGCTGCAGGATTGTATACATGGAGCCCTTGCCGTTTAAGGAGCAGGTCAAAGTGTATGCCTCTTCACAAGTGCTTTTGATGACTCATGGGGCAGCCTTAGTCAACATCATGTTCATGCCAGAGGTAAGCCCGCCTCCAATCACACAGATTGAATGATCAAGCAACGCCATGCATTGTCTCAATGCATACAGTACTGCGCAGTTGTGCAAGGCGCCTGCATCAGCCCTCTCATAGGTCTTGTGCATGTGATTCATCACACGGACATGCTGTCAAGGCCACGCGGACATCAGCTGCAGCAAATGTAAAGACGGTACACAGACAAGACACTGTGTGCATGAACACGTGCTTACTTGTTTGCAAATGCAGGGCCTGTATGTGCTTTTTAGAAATGGTACAGACTGGAACTGCGTCCGTTCTTGTGCAAGCAATCAATTGCCACTGTCAGTTTCACTGGTTCAGATTAGCACAAGACAGAACTGGTTGGAGACAGTTGATTGCACCTGTACGTACCTAGTTGGGCCTGCTGAGCCTGCCTAGAATGCGTGTTAAATGAATGAATGAATGAATGAATTGCCTGCAGGTGCAAGGCAATCGTTTGCATTCTATGGTCTTAGTGACAATTGACACTGTCTACAGGGCAGTGTAGTGGTGCTGTACAATTGGCTGAAGAGGGACACGCTGTCGCCGCACACCTGGGTCACGGACTACATGAATGACTTGTCCCTGCCCGTCAACTATGTTGGACTTAGCACTGAAGACAGGCGCTTCATCTACCCTCAAAAGGAGGTGGGCCTTTTTCTTCTCTTTTGTTTGCCATGTTTTTTTTTTCTATGTGTCTTTTTGGCCTGTCAATCATGTGGGCTTGTTTTTGCAACACGCAAAGCAGACCCAGAACAGATCTCGGCTTATGAGTGTGGTTCCGACCCCTTTGACGCTGCTTCAGCACTGAAGACTGGCGCTGCATATACCGCCCCAAAGAGCTCCAACTGGCTTGCACTGACCTCATCTCTTTGAGCGCTCCATGGTTCTGCCAATGGGCCAACAGAGCATTCAATCCTTTCACACTGTGTTGAATCTTGGTACATCACTCAGAACAGCTGTGCTTTGTGAGATCTCCAAGTTTGTGAGCAGCCGCTTGGAGAACGTAACACTAATGCAACATCGCTGTCTTGTGACTTGCAACTTTCTTCAGCCGATCAATGACTGTTGCTTGCAACTTATGGTTGGCAACTAGGTACAGCCCTTGCCCTTGCAATGCATTTGCTAGCATGCGTACATCCGAGTGAGGGAGCGTGCATGCAGGCACAAGCCTGCGTTCTGTTCACACTCTCAATTGGGTGCACGAATGCAGTCATGTGTCTGCATGCTCTCTCCTGCAATGAGATGTACACATGCTTGGCAATGCAGTAAGAGAAAGGGGCCTGCGATCATGTCAGTTTTAATTCACTAGAACTCATGCAAGCCTCCATGTGGAATCCTTTTATTACAAACAGAGCAAGCTTGCGTTTTCCACAAGTGTCCCCTCTGTCTTGTGTCATGCAGAAATGTGTATTCTTCCCAGAGTATCCTTTTTGTGTCATGCAGATGTGCTTGTTTGCCAGAATGTATTCTTGAGTCATGCACAGGTATGTGTTCTCACCAGAATATGTGCAACTGTCGGCACAGGAGACCCAAGCTGTTCTTTTGTTTCTGTGTCATGCAGAGACATGTGATCAGACTTGTATGTGCATGACTCTCTTCCTTGTTGCATGCAGAGATCTTTGTTCTCACCAGATTATGCAAAATGGTCAACAGAAGTGGAGACTAACAAACCTGAAATTGTATCTTGTAATGTCATGCAGAGATACGTCTTCACAACAGAGGATGCAAGACTCAATAGAAGAGAAGATGCTGCTTCGTGAGACTGGAACACGTCCCACTGCAGGCTTTCTAGAATGTGTTGATACGGGTGTTAAAGTATGCACCACTTGCAGCCGCAGCGAAGAACTAAATCTCCCTCTGGTTTTGTGTCATGCAGAAATATGTGTTTTCCCCAGAGTATGCGCGACTGTCAACAGAGGAGAAGGCACTTCTTCTTGAGACTGGCACCTGTCCCACTGGAGGTTTGCCAGGATGTGATGACATGGTCATGAATTATGCTGTGGACTGGAACTTGTTGCATGGAGCGCTTGTCATTGCCTTTGAGGATCTGCACTCTAGGCACAGCCACATTCTGGATGGCACAGGCTAAGCGCCACTACATTTTTTATCTGAAATTCAATGAAAGCAAGGGATCAGAAAAGCAAAGAGCATGTCATTGGGCATCATCACGGGAATTTTTATGAGTAGAGGCCGTCCAGGATGTTGCTTTGCATGCACTAGTTGCTAGAAGCTATTGGTGAAGCGGGCCATCTGTTGCAATGTCTTTGATCTGAGTTTCTGCCTGCATCTTTTTTGCTATCATGACCAGCTTCTCCCAGCTTTTCTGCTTCACCCTCTTTGACATCTCTGCATGTTCTCCAGCCTGGTTTGAACACATGGAATGTTACAACAGCTACTAATGATAGGGTCAGAGTCAGTCAACTCAAATTCTTCAGCAGCCCCAGCATGTGTGAGTGAGTCATGAAGGATGGTAGCTCAAGGTGCCTTTTGGCCTAGCAGATTCTTGTCAACATTACATGTTGCCATGCTGCACAGCAGCAGTGTTATATTCGCAGGATGTGTGTTGACTTTAGCATGTCTTGACTGCATTGCTTGATGCCAAGCAATGCATCAGGGTGTTGTGGCACATTGTTAGCTAGTTGTCACAGCTGTAGCACAGTTCCGACAATGTGAATTAGTCAGAGGTCCCTTATCTTTGAACGTCCCAGTCTGTTGCTTTTGCCATACTTTGGATCTTTTGTGGCAAAAGCTTTATCTCTTCAACCGTTTCATTGAGAGTCATGCAAATAGTTGTATATAATGGCGCTTGATTCTGTCTTCTACCTGAGATACGTTCAACATTCTGAGCACTTCAACGGGACAAGTCACGTTTGTAAACAGTCACGATGGCATGCGAATCGAGGTTTGACAGCTGGATTAAAAAAGGATCACACATCTGAGCGTGCAAGCTGGTCAAAAGGACTATGAAGAATAGGAACGAGCATGATTCCGCGTCCGGGATTTGAACCCGGGTCGCTTGGGTGAAAGCCAAGTATGCTAAACCAGACTACACTAACGCGGATATGGCTTGCATATGCGATTTGGCCTAGATGTAAAATATATATGTTATTCCCTGGTCACTTCTGCTGAACAGCACAGACGTAAACTTTGTGACAAAGCAGTAGTTGGTCATGTCGTATAAGTATCTTGCTGACTCTGATCCAATTTGTAGAAGGACCAAGGATTGTCTAGATCATGTTATGTCACCTGATTAGTGATTTGTGCACATGGTGCTTGGCAGATCATGTTGTGAGACTGTGAAGTCCTCAAGGATGATACTGTACTCAAGACTTCTTACCGTACCGCCCAAAACTCACCGCGAATAACTAATTCCTGGACCCCCCTCGCGATTACAAAACCACCCATGACGGCTGCTCCAACAAAATAATGTTGGTGAGACCCTTCGCGAAACGTCAAAAATGTCTGCAGCTGGCTCTTTGCTGTAGAATGCGTGAAAGGTGGGCCGGAAGCCGCTCTCATGCTGCATTTTGCATCTCTGACGGCCGTTTTATCATGTGCAGCAGTTCATGCAGTGCATTTGCATGCAAAACTTGCGCATGCATGGCATTTTCTGCCAAAGTAGCTGCTCGCGTTGCATGCCTCGCGAGCGATTTAATAATTGCTTGACGGCTGCTCGCGATGCCGCTTTTACATGATGTGCCCTCGCGGTGGACCCCTCGCGATGCTGAAAATTAATTGTGTTTTCGAGGCCCTCGCGGTGAGTTTCGGGCTGTACAGTAAGTCTGTGTCAAGGATGCTTGCATTCAACACTTGCAGGCGTTACAGCTAGGAACCCTCTACAAGAATCTCCAGCAAGGCATCGAATAGTTCATTGGTGAATTCCTGAGTCTGCAGCAAGCGGCTGAGCAACAACAGCCCTTTTCTGCTCAGAAATGTATCTTGCAAAGCAATCAAGCGGTGCAAAGACAATGCCTTCATCAGGACCAGCACTAGAATCTGCCAATGTGCATCCTGCAACACGAATGCACCGACAGTCGACTTGTGTGTGACGGAGTGCGTATGGGACAAAAAGCATTGCTAGCTAGATGGCAAGGTGCCAATTCCTCACATTGCTACATTGTGTCTGTGCTTGTGACAAGACTCATAGCTTGCCCACGACAACAGACAGGGCAGCCTCACACATGTATAGGTCAAGCATGACCAAATGAGCACATTGAACTCCAGATCGCAAAACATAACACATTATGCAGGCATACAGAATGCATAACACTCCAAGACCCGCATCTGTCATCAGCCTTCAAAGATTGAATTGTAACATGTTGCTTGCCTACAGCATATGCTGCTTGCCCGAGGCTTGCATGCTGCAAGCACTTGCAATCATGTTTTGCTACAATGGGTTTGGTTTTTCTTTTTTTCATTTTCAGAAGCCTTCCTCACCTTGATAGCCGGGATAGGAGTGGAGAAGTACATGGTGGTCAGCAGCTCATGCAGATGCTGCTCCACTGTCGACCTTGACACAGAAATCTGTAGCTCTTTTGACACAACAGGCACCACTCTGGAAAAAATCAACGACATGGTCTTCAGCATTTCCTTGGATGTGCCAAATGTAGCAGACTCTGAGCGATGCTGTGCTGCGTTGTCTGATGCTGTCAAGTACGCTCTTGTAGATTCCGTTGGCCAGGTATCCAGCAGAGTGTAGATTGCGCCAAAAGGTGTCATTTCTGTCCTGAAATCTGCAGAAAAAGCAGCCTCAGCACAGGAATATGCAGCAGAATATGCAAAATTGCCTTACTTGTGCCACAGAAAGGATGATAACCGCCATGTAATGCTGCCACTTACACTAGCTGGAGACATGGACAGAAACAGCACAAGGAAGCATAGCCGTCTCTTAACATTGCATACTGGTACTGTCAAGAATGGCCAAGGCAATGCATGGTTGGATCTGCATGTCCAATATAATTAATTTAGGTTAGCACATGATTGTACTGGTTGGAGACAGTTGATTGCTTCTGTCCGTACCTAGTTGGGCCTGCTGAGCCTGCCTAGCCCACGTTCATAAGGAATGAATGAATGAAGTGAATGGTTGGATCTGACAGCACTTTGCAGCAGTGTCATCCAACATTACAGGCTTGATGGCTTCATTGTTGGTACTGCATGACCACTTGATTTTGCAGTAGGCAATCAACCAGATCCTGATCATTGTTACTGGTCCCTTATATAAATCAATAAACAAATGGATGAACACACCTGTAGGCGGATCTGCCAACCAAGTGTTTGCATCTTCTTCCTCATCACTGCCAGCATCGCGCAGATTCATGGCAGCTGAGCTGGCATTGCTGGTTTGATCATTTTGGTCTGATCCTGATGATTCAGGATCATCTGGGGATGGCTGATGCCGATAGTGTTGCCTCAGGTGTGCATCATGTGATTGGTGACTAAAATCTGCTTGGGTTGATGTGTCAGCTGCAGAAGCAACCACCTAGGCAGGCAGCAACTTATATCATCCATATGTCTTGTACATCAGGTTGTTACACTACTGTAGTCAGGTGTTTTGTGTTGGTCATGTGATTACACATGTTGCAGTTTGTCTCTGAAAAGCTGTTTGCAGCCCGACAAGTGCTCAGCAGCATCTAATGCGCTGGTGTTGCCAAATCTACCGCAATGTTTTACAAACATGCAGAAGCTACGACCTTGCAAGTACAGCTGGGCAGGTATAAAAGTCACCAACAGCAACGTCTGTGGTCGCTCCATGTCAATGATACGGACACACACCTAGCTATACAGACCTACACCCTTTTTTTGGAAATCTCAGAATGCAAATTACCTTGAGGCGGCCGAATTGCGTTGACAGGTCATGAGCAGCTCCCTCCATGGGGCCCTCAGCATCATCAATTTCAAACTCAAGTATTGGCCGTCCATTTGAGGCAGCTTCTAGGTGGCTCCCGCTTGGAAGGGGCTGTTGCTGGGTTGGTCCCTCTGCAGCTGCGTGACCATTGGATGAGTCATCAGGCTGTACTGGACGGTCGCTATTGGGCTGCTGTGAAAGGCGCTTGGAGCAATGTTGTGCATTTGAACCTGCACGACGCTGCTGTGCTGTGCCTCCAAGTTGCTGTGATGCTGTGCCCAAAGGAGATTTCTGCGTTGCTGCAGTTAGTGTAGCTTCATGCTGGGCAGCTGCAGTGGCGCCTCGAGTTGGCTGACTCTCAGCAGCCGTGGTTGCAGCTGCATTGACTGCATCACTGGCGGTGTTGACAACTGCTTCCTGAGGTTGATCACCACCAACTTGTGATGTGCTGTTTTGCCCAGCGTTCAGGGCTTTAGCAGGTGCTTGTGCTGCCAAATCATTGCCTTGCACAGCATTGAGGGGCTCAGTAGCTTTGTCAGTGGCTTGCGCACTTGCCATAGCCAATGAAGAGGGTTGCGTGGGTGATTCGTAAGTGCTGTGCTGAGCATCATGTGTGTGGTGGCTGACATCTGGCCTGTGAGCTTTGGTGGATCTGGCTTTTGGTACAAAGCCTTCAACTGCTTGTGCATTGACTTGACTTGCCTGTGAGTTTTGCCTGCTTTGCTGATTGAGCGCTTGTGCTGCTGCCAATGCCTCATCTGCTGCGGGGTCCTTTTCCTGCAGACAGCACAATAAAGAACATTTGGCCTGCAGCAACCAAACATGGATTGTACAAAACAGGTGAGATCTGGCAAGGAAGCTGGTCAAAGCACTTCAGACCAGCCCCTGCATTCAAGTGAGCCATATAATGGGAAGGCAAACACTGTGAAAACAAGTTGTTGTTGCAGGTGGACACGCTGCTGATGTGGACAAAGCACCATTTGTGCTCTGGGCAAGTTTGAGCAGTAAACAGGGCTGGACGGGACATACATACAACATGACTACCAAGCTGCATGCATGTGGGGTCCAATCCTGCATGTAAAAGGCGCTGCACCCACAGCACCAACAAACAGTTGCCAAACTGTGGTTTTGCAGCAACTCTGCGAGCAGTAGCTTGAGTCCAAACATAAGACCAGCATTGCTTACAAGACATGCATCCCTTCTTGCCACAAACAGACGCAATGCTGGAAGACATGTTCCCAGACCAAGGAGAGGAGAGGTGAGGAGAGATACTCACAAAGCACAGCCACCTTGCCTGTGCTGTGGACTTCAGTTTGACGTACCCAGAGAGCTACAGATAAGGCAGTGCAAGTTTCCCTTTGTCAACTTGTTGGCAGGAGTGAGATGAAAACGGGCCCAAATGTTGCTGACAACTTAGTTTGGATTGCGTGGAATTGTATTTTGAGTCAAAGTATACCTTGACATCTGCCAGCATGATAGGCGTCTTGGCGTTGCCAGCAGCGTACTTTGGCAAACCCCTTGAGCCCTTTCTGGGCGGGTGAGAGGGACCCCCCACTCCACCCCCAACTTGCCCCCTGCTGCTGCTGCCAGCCCTGATTGAGGGGGTTGGCAGGGGTCCATTTGGGGCTGCAGGGGGGTCTGAGGAGGGTCCACCACTGGGGTTCCGCTCTACCACTGTGTTGGACAGTGCCGGGGGTCGAGCAGGGGCAACAGGCTGGGCTGGGGGAGTGGGATGGGTGAATCTGTACAGCGCTGCATCTTCGTTGCCCAGTTTGCCAGCAACCATGTCAATCAAGGCCTGGCACTTCTTACTGCAGCAAAAGCGATAATCAGAAAATTAGCGTGCAGCAGTTCTCATGCTGATTTTGCACAGAGGCCAAGAAAGATTGTCAAAAACAAAGATCAAGGCCACAACAACACCACAATCAGCATCAGGATGGTGAGTCTTCGACAAGCTGAACTCTTGCAAGCTTTTGGTAGGCAATGAGACAACGGTAGCTGTGCATTCAAGCCAGGAAGTCCTATGAGTCACATCTGGCTCCCTACCCCGGCCTGTTGTATTGTTGTAGCATGCCTTGGATGCACAACGCTAAGGGAGAAAACATGTGTGGCAGGTAATGAGCACATAGGCATGCCTGCAAGGCAATAACTCCTACAGGCAACATCAACAAATTAAAGTCAAACAATTTGCCAGCCATTCAGTCAGTCAGTCATTAATGCAGCTTGTTTGATGATCATTGCGTTTGACCAACATTGATGCTGGTTGAGAGTGCTGGACACAAACGACATGCAGGATCAACATCCCGTGCACGCTTTGAGGAAAAGCCACATGCCTGCAGGTTACTGGGGAAGCATCAGCTACGTCATACACAACCTGCCCCTGCACCTTGTAGTGAGCATGGGGCTGTTGCGTGAGGATGCCCTGCCTACAGCGTGGGTTGCCACAGAGCCCAGCCAAAGCCCTCTCCTCAGCAACCTGCAGATCCAGTCGTAGAGTTGTCAAGCAAGGCCTACGCAGTAAAGCTTCTCAAAGGCAGTCTGTGTGAACACCAAATGCTAGAAGTACAGTAATTTCTCTTTGTGAGTATACTCAACATAAGGACATTCTTGCTGTAAGAACAATGCTGATGGGCACCACTCACTGCATTCTGACTGCAGTTGTCCCCTTTGAGTAGAGACCATTTGATGTCAGGACAGCTTCCTTGGTAACCAAAGCAGTTGAACAAGAGACGCCACAGTATAGACACCTCATGAACAGCCTATGCTGTAAAGCTTTGTGAAGACAGTCTGTGTGAAGAACAAGTGCTGAAGGTACCACAGGAGACACGCTAAGCAAGAGAAGAAAAAGTCTTTGTCACAAAGCAAATTCGGAATCAAGTTTGGCAAGCATTGAAAAGGCCATGAAGACGTGCTGACTGACTTTGTGCTGAAATGGATACCTGCCGAAACTCATTGCCGCTCATGCTTGCGACTGATTGCAGCAGATCCGCATCAGAGAAAGCGCCTTGATCCAGGAAACGTTCCATAACTTGGTAAACCATTTTCCTTCGAGCTTCAGCAGGCTTTAAGGCGTTTGACTGTTTTGTAGAATCCTTCTTGCGAGCGGAGGCCTTCTGACTTCCTGTTGGCGGCTTGCCGCTGTCTTTGCAGCTCTTTGCAGGACCAGATTGCGGCGGCATGGGGGCTGAATCAGCATCGTTGCCAGGCGCAGTCTGTTTTATGTCTGCACGTGCACCCGCATGGCTTCCAGCTATCGAGCGACAACTTGATTATTGAGACAGGCAAAAAGCGACAAGACCGTGACTGAAGCCTACCCGCGCCGTAGTCGAGCACTGGCAGATAGTTCATGACGCAGGGGACGCACTGGCGATCAGGTCAAGGAGACACTTTGCCAGCTGCGCGCGATACCGACCGTTGCTCGCACGAGACAACAACACAAACATTCCAAAAGACTGACACCATGATCACGCTGCCATTAGGCACACGGCGTTCTGCTGCTTCCCGGAAGCAACGCTTCTGCTTTCGAGTCTAAGTTCCGACACAACTCGCAAGTCCTCCTTCTTCTTCTTGTTGCGCCTTATTAATATGTTTCATTTCCAAGTCAGGATGTCTGTCAGGAGTCAAGGGTCACTTGGGCATGGAGTATTTGCGACACCACTCACACCCAAGCTGATGCATAAGCAGCATAATTCCGCACAGAGTACAGTCAAGTCAGGACGTCATTGGCCATTATATAATAGTGGGGCCGGTAGTTGATCAAAGCAGCAAGTTTACCAACGGGATGGTTTTGTTCTGAGCACTGCAAACGGCCTCAGAAAAGTATACCTTGAGCCATGCACCAAATATGGCATAGTACGCATGTCGCAGGCCAGATCAGACACAATAAATGTTGATGCAGTCAAACACAACATGAAGCAATCCATAAATTGCAATCAATCAACAAGTTATATCAACAACGAAGGGAAGCCTCATTTGTTTTCATTTTGATGGAGCACTGTCAATGCTCTTTCTGCTTTTCCTTCTATGGAGCCATCTGAGCAGGATCGTACTGCCATGCACATGTCTTCAGTAATTGTTTTTTTGCAGTTCTGAATTGCACGGCTAGCTTATGCCTAACACTGCTGCTCTCTAGATCTTGATCCATATGCCTCAAAGTCTTTTCATCCTCTTCAAGAGATGTTAGCTTTGAAGACAAGACATGACTGCAAAAGCCATGTAGCACCTGCAACAAAGAACCATGCCCTATTATTGCTGCAGATCAAGCTGTTCTTGTTTCAAATCTCATTGCACAAATATATGTTATACTCAAGGGTCGTACTCTTTCAAAATGACTCAAAAAATAGGCCTCTGTATATTTAGTCAGTCAGGAATAGCATCCAGCCAAACAGCTGCAATACTAGCGCATTACTTTACAACATCTATACCCAACTTGATACACTTTTTGCAATGGTGCTCAGTGTGTTCTGCAACTTCATTCTTCCAGGCTGTCACATTTCAGACACAAAATCACAACTTCTGAAGTGAACTGATACTCTTTGTGCTCAGAATGTTCTGAAACTTGATTCTTCCAGGCTGTCAAGTTTCAGACGCAGAATCACAACTTCTGAACTGACCTGATACAATTTGTGCTCGTGTTTTCTAAAAGCTCATTCTTCCAGGCTGTCACATTCCGCACAGGATCAAAACATCTGAACTGACCTGATACACTTTGTGCTCAGAATGTTCTGAAACTTCATTCTTCCAGGCTGTCAAGTTTCAGACGCAGGATCACAACTTCTGAACTGACCTGATACACTTTGTGCTCGGTGTTTTCTAAAGGCTCATTCCTCCAGGCTGTCACATTCCGCACAAGATCAAAACATCTGAACCGACCTGATACACTTTGTGCTCAGTGTGTTCTGAGACTTCGTTTTCCCAGACTGTCAAATTTTGCACAGGATCAAGACATCTGAAATGATCTGACACACTTTGTGCTATGTGTTTTCTAAAACTTCATTCTTCCAGGCTGCCACATTCCGCACAGGATCAAAACATCTGAACTGACCTGATACAATTTGTGCTCAGTGTGTTCTGAGACTTCATGTTTCCAGGCTGTCGGTTTTCAGACACAGAATGAAAACATCTGAGCTGACTTGGTACACTTTGTGTTCAGTGTTTTCTGAGACTTCTTGCTTCCAGGCTGTCCTATTTCACAAACAGGATTCACAACATCTGAATTGACCTGATACACTTTGCACACAGGATTACAAGCTTTTAACTTACCTGATACACTTTATGCTCAGTGTGTTCTGAGACTTCATTCTTCCAGGCTGTCATGACGTGTGGGATCTCCCTGTACATGAACAGGGCTTGAAACCACTGCAATGGGTCCAGGGCAGACCGTTGCTCTGCTTCTTGAGGGGTCGCCATCAGATACCTCAAACTTTCCAAAACTGTGTTGGGCCAGCCTGATTGCTTCAGTGCAGCCTGCAGCAACATGTACTGTCCTTTGTTGCTGATAGCCGAGTTGTGAATGCGTCTTGAGGTATATGACATCTGATGAGTGTGCCAAGTTGACCTTGAGCTCTGAGGGGTTGCCGTCAGATACCTCAAACATACCCCAAAAGTGTGTTTGGCCAGCCTGATGCTTGCAGTGTTGCCTACAGCAACATGTATTATCCCTTGAGCTGTGTGCTGGGTTGCAAACATGGTCAAGGTTCAGTACATACAAATGGTGTGCTAGATCACTGATACATCATGCGCTGAAGCATGCTCAGCATCTGCTGTGTGGCGTCAAGTCAAATGGGGATTGGAATAGGAATCAAGTAGAGTATCACAACACAGTAAGTTATCCTTTTTACGACTGCTTTGGTTACCAAGAAATTTGTCCTGACGTCGAATTGTCCTTACTCAGAGGGACCACTGCAGTCAGAAAGTAGTGATTGGTCACGAATGCCGAGGAACTTACATCGAGATTGTCCTTACATCGAGTGTCCTTACAACGAGAGTTTACTGTAACAGGTGGAGGCTAACCTGATGCAGGGATTGCATGACAAGAGCATCCGTCTCTAGGAACTGCCATCGCTCCTGGTCAACATTGACATTCTGCTGAACATACTCTGCAAGGTCTGCCAGGTATACATCATTGATGTTTTGCATCTCCACAAACCCGTAGAACAGCAGCAGCACGTCATTGGACTTGTCACCATAAGAGTGATACACCTGTGCAACAGCCATGAAATGTTCTCTGAGAGAGGCTCATGCGGCATGAGGTAGCAGGACTGACCAGGCTGCCACGAGACAAGTTTGACATCAACTGCTAGCATCAGGGACTTTTAGTGTTGCGAGCTCAGCTGATGCAGAGCTGTCCTGCAGTGCAGCAATCTCAAATACAACAGAAATGGCAAAAGCATCACAGCAGGCAATTAACACATGCTAGCTGAGCTGATTTCAATGCAGATCCTTTCATGCTGTGCCTTGCTGTGCTGATCTACCAAACACAAGACTCGCATGATGCACGGCAAGCCCATCCGTCATACTGGCAACTCTAGGAGGTCAAATGCAGCATGGGCAAAGGAAGGGACATGGCCAGGCCAGGTAGAGTAAGGCTATGCAGGGCAGGGGCAGGGGCAAACTTAATGTAAAGGAGCAGGGCAGGGCAGGGCAGGGCAGGGCAGGGCAGGGCAGGGCAGGGGAGGGGCAGGGCAATTTTACGCAAGCAGGTTACCTCATCACCAGCTGCAAAGGGGTAGGGCCCTGAGACTGCCTTCAAGTTGCTGCTGAAGCGGCTAGCCTGAAGCTCACCCTGTGCAGACCAAAATAAGCTGTTTATTCAAAGCAAGAAAAGGAGGATGGAACAGGAGTGCATGTTTTGCCCAAGCATGCCAGCAAGCCAATCTAAGTCTGCATGATGGATGTCTGGGACACATCAGGCACGCTGCACCTGCCTTGCATCAAGTCTAACAGCACCAACTACAACAATGATAGCAACCACCAAAGAAAGCCAGAGCCAAGCGGTAGTGACAGAATGAATTGAATGCTGGTTGAATGATGATGATTGCAGTGGAAGATGTAACAGCTGCAATCAGACAGCAAGACTAACCTGACTGGTGGAGTTGTGGTTGATGAGATCAATGATGGGCAGCAGAGCCACTTCATGGGACCCCTCCTTGCCAATCATATTTTGAATGAAGGCCCCAGCCATGCAAAAGGTGAAAGCCACTCTACAACCATCAGCAATCTGCATGGTAATCATCAAACACAACATGTGATACACAGATCACTGCAGACCGTCAGAGAGTGAGTGCAATAGCCATCTTACAAAAAATGTGCTGCGAGAGGAATATGTGCAATCTCTTCAACAGAAACAGTCATGTACAAAGTGAACAACAGTGAGCAAAGCTGGCATGGTTGTAGGTGCATCAAGTCATGCCTTGTTGCTTGAGATACAAGTGTATTGCGGCTGTGAACTAGCAAGCTCTGTTCCACTTGCAACAACAGCCGTCTACAAATGCACGGTTTGGAAACAGCTTTAGCAGGCCAGTTCAAACTGGCAATTCGGCACATGGTGACAAGTGAGATCTCATCAACATGATCACGTACACGGTTGTCCGTCCAAATCACAATTACAACATTATAGCATCTTGATTTGATGAAAGATATATTCACATGTGATCTCACAAGAGGACCTTGAAAGTTGTGATGTCAGCAGACATTGCTGGTAAAGAAAGCCTACTTGTGCACTGTGCTGCCATTTATTGACAAAGGGCGCCTTGAAGAGCAGGCCTATCATAACCATGACCATGCCA
Source organism: Trebouxia sp. TZW2008 (assembly GCA_002118135.1). Classification (NCBI taxonomy): domain Eukaryota; kingdom Viridiplantae; phylum Chlorophyta; class Trebouxiophyceae; order Trebouxiales; family Trebouxiaceae; genus Trebouxia; species Trebouxia sp. TZW2008. Next base: position 133,714 of record BDIU01000111.1, read on the forward strand.
ATAGCCAAAGGATGCCACCAAGCTACATAAACACACATACACACATCCATCAGTGGCTAGCATGCATGAGACATAGCTTGCAAGCAAAACAGCTGCATGCACTCACATGACCGGACAGAAGGTACTGAATGTGGTTGTATGTGTGCAGCAACACGACTGGTATGCATGCCTGCCACAACTAGTCACATCTCTCCATGAATAAGTGCAAGCATTGTGCAGGGATGTACTCAGACTGTAGTGATGTCATCACAAAAGAAAGTCAGCCAGAAACTTCTGCTTATTCAGAAGCAGCAACAGACACAACAAACACAGCAGCAGCAACAAGAATTAGCAAAGGCGCACCTAGCTGTTTCTGAAAAGCAAATGACCGGCTGGTGACCATGTCAGAAGCCCAAATCACCTCCTCCAGAGAGATATTCAAATCAGAAACCAGGCTGGTGGACTGAAGACTGGCAAAGTCTCTTTTGATGTCAGCCAACTGATCCTTGGTCTGCATCAGAGTGCACACAATAATAACAATAATAATAATAATAATAATAATGATGATGATGGTAATGGTAATGGTAATGGTAATGGTAATGGTAATGATAATGATAATGATAATAGCGATACTGATAATATGAATAATGATAATAATAATTACATGTTCCAGTATATACTGCTAGATGTGTGTGGCACAAGTCCTATCTCGCCAGGCAGGCTTGCGATATGAGACAGTCATACAAAGGAAAAGCTTTGAAGCCCAGCAAGTCTTGTTGAGTTGCCTTGCTGCAAGCAAACATTGCACGACGTGGTGCAAATTTCTTGTATGCAACTGCAGCTCAGCAAATGGTTCAGGATAGTACAGGACCAAACTGGTTGCAGACAGTTGAGTGCTCCAGTATGTACCTAGCTGGGCCTGCTGAGCCTGTCTAGCACACACTCAGAATGAATGAGGAATGCACTCGGCAACTTGGACTGATCACGTACAGATTAGCAAACTTGTGCAAGTCCAGATGCTCAACTGAGAGACTGTCAGGACAGTGAGCGCTGATGCATGATGCGCGGCAATCCAGCAGCTGAAGCACAGACTCAGTCACTCATGCTTGCACACTGTCAGCTGTATGGCAGGACAAGCTTAATAATCATCGAAGACAATATGAGCGCTGACATACAACATATGGCAATTCAACAGCTAGACAACAGAGTCAGCAGCACATGCTTGCATATGGTCAGCATTGCTAGCAGTGCTGCAAAGCTTACATGAGTCACCAGGTAGAGCACAAACAGGACTGGACTAGCTCACTGACTATCAAATGCAACATGAGCGCTGACGCACAACATATGGCAGCTCAGCAGCTAAAGCACCAACTCAGCAGCACACGCTTGCAGATTGTCAGCATTGTGAGCAGTGCGGCAAAGCGTACATGCGTCAGCACAAACTCAAACAGATAAGAGTGCAGACAATTCAATTATGTGGGCATTGCTGCAGCGCGTACGTGAGTCAGCAGCTCTCTTTCAGTAGGTGTGGTGTCCATCTGCAGCTTCTGCAACTCTGCGTCACTCCAATGAATCAGAGTGTCAATCTGTTGAGGCAGGGAGTCAACCCATAGATGCCAAGGGGATTCTGGACCTCTTTTGACTTCCTTCAATAGCAACAGCCCTAGTTTGACGTGCCTGCAAGCACAGAGTACAGTGAGTTTGGGCTCCTTGAAATGCTGTGGGAAACAGTTGCAGTCAGCATTGTACGGAGTTTGAAAGGGGGTGTGCAAAATTTGCAGCAGACCAGTAGGGTCGAATGCTTGCTGCCAATCACATATATGTGGCAGCAACTATGGGTTGCAAAGTCTGCACTGTCATGCCACTTTGTCAGGAAATGTCACTGAATTTGCAGATTCTGAGGATGTTTCTGAGCGCCTTGTGCTTGTCATCAAGTGCAAGCTAGATGTTGTTCCTTATATTGCTCTTGGCGACAGACAGAAAGTGCTCAAAATCCATCACAGCATTTGCAAGCTGTGCAACTCCTCTGGCATGCAACAATTTTATGCAGTAATGGCTACAGTAAGACATGATTGCAATTTATGCAGCAGTGAACACAACAAGGCATCATTCAAGCTCAGGCAGCAGTGGCTGCAACATGGCATCACTCAGTCATATGCAGCATTGGCTGCAACATGGCATTATTTAAGCCTATGCAGCATAGGCTTTGCTGTGCCATAAAACAATCAGCAGGTTGTTCAGGCATGCACTACGCAGCAGAGGCCGTGAGATGGAGCTGTCCATGTCTAGGCGCAACATGACATCACCCAAGGCTATGCAGCAGTGAACGCAACAAAGCGTCATTCAAGTCTCGGCGACAGTGGCTGCAACATGCCACAGAAACCAATGTGCAGATTGGTCAGCCATGCATCCTGCAGATTTGCTGTGGTTGCAGTATACAACTTACTCTCCGAGAGAGCTCCACACATCTTCTGAAAGCTGAGGGAATTGAGACTTCTGGCCCATCACAAGCCTGATGGTCATGCTCCTTGGCATGCTGACAACTGTTGTCTTGGCTGGGATGTCATGGGCCGCAGTCAGGCCTCTGACTGTCAAATTGCTGGCATCAGCAATGAATTTGCTGGCAATGCCGGATTGCGTGCCCCAATTAAGCACAGCTGCCACAGATGGACCGACATACTGGTCTGAATGCAAGACCTTGGATCGGTCTTTGCCTGCAGAAGCAGGCATGAGAGGCAGCTGAGAAGCAGTACCGATCAGAGCGACGACAGGAGGAAATCTGGATGGCGTACTTTGAAGCGAGCCCGTTGTCACCGGCGCTGTGCATTCCTCATCTGCTGCACAGAACGCAAAACCCGCAATACACAGCAAAAGCAGGATGGCACGGATCCCCTTGTCCATACAGGCGGCCGAACGCTGTGCCAGTCGCACTCGTAGCAAAGAGCCTGATCTCAGCCGCAGCTCACACGTGGGGCCCGGCCGAAAGCGGGGCCGCGTTGCGCAACAAGTTGGAATCTTTCTCAAGCGCAGTTTGTTCGTGTCACGACTTAACGCCAGCTCCTAACGCTTGCAAGAGGTGGGTAGGAGTGGGGAGGAACTGAGACCCTACCTGGTGCCTTCAAAAGGCCAGTTGTCGACTCTCAGAGCCCAAATGGCTTGCAGAATGCAATGATCACTCACAAATAGCCATCATAATCAGTCGCAAAGCAGAGGTATTCTGTTGGTGAAGCTAAAAAAGTCTGAGAGACTCACGTTATTGCAAATTGCATGGCTCACGTACGGAACACACTGAAGGCCACATGCCCTCAGTGCATACCCGTCACGGCCGGGATTTGCGACTCATCATCTGAGCATCAGCAGACACTTCAACCTGTTTGCATCAGCGTGATCCCTAAATTGGTAGTCATAGCCTTGCCTGAACTTGACTGAAAATGGACGCTGGACTTGCAGCTGCAACCAACTTGCAGGCGTGCTTGGCAAAGAGGCTTTGTGCCATAAAGAAAATTTTACTGCTGCACCCAGTGTCACTATGAACAATCATATTTCAACCAGAACTTTTGTTCTAGAGAAGACTTTGTTTGCTTCCTCGATCTCCTGCAGCCGTCGCTCCAAGCTCGTTTTGTGAGCTTTTTGGCCTGGCGTCTCAATCAAGAATGGCAGAGCCTGCAAGGACAGCAGCAGCCAGCCATAAGCCAAACAAAATGAAACCGTCAAGAACATCCAAAACTTCAGGAAATAGACAAGGTGGGAAGGCAAGTTGTGCAAGACCCACCTAAAGCAACACTTGCGGTACTGGAGCTGCTTCAGTGCTCAATGCTTAAAAGCGTGCGTTTAACAAAGTATTGATTTGCTGAAAATGCTGATGCGCAGAATGCCTGTCTGCTTGTCTGTCTGTCCGCCTGTCTTTCTCTATTTCTCTCTTTCACTTTTCACAGTATCTGTAACAATACAGGGCAGGCATGTTGCCGTCAAGCTGGAAGGCCTTGCGACACTATAAGCAAAACTGTGAGCCATACTATATACAAGCTGTCTTGAACGGTGAAAAGAAGCCGACATTTGCTTCAGTTGCTCAAGCCGAGATATGTGCACACAGTATCAACAAGTCTAGGACATTTTTAGAAGGCTCTCAAAGTAGGACAAACCATAGACGCAAAAGACAAAGGGCTGGCCCCTCGTAGGTCAAACTTCTGTGGGTTGCTGCTTTGACGGCGTAGACTTTTCTTTTTCTTTTCTTTTTCATACTGTCACACAGAGGCAAACTGTACCTGCAGCTTGGCTTCAACATCCTGCCTGCTTTCCTCCAGGATCCCCAGCATCTCCAACCGTTCTTCTTCAGGCATGATGCGCATGCCTGCATTTGTGTTTCATGTCAGACCAACACTCAGCTTTAAAGTTTCAACTCTTACTATTTGTGCTTGCGAATAAAGTGTAGGGGTCTGTCATTACAGTATGTGCATGCAAAACAGTCGAGTGTTTTTTGCAGATGTCCTACTTTGTCGGGGTCGCAATCAGATATATTGGCAGTAATTTGCATCAGGTTTTGTCTGCAAGCGAGAACTGATGCGGCAATATTGCACTAGATTTGCAACAAAACCATGTCTATCAAAACAGCATTGCGCAAAGTGCGCCTAAGCGCAGACTTACTCTGTTGTCATTGCGCAGCGTGCATGCATACTGCACCAGGCCACTCCTATAATTCTGGTCATTTAGGAGCAATCTGCTCTGAGACAGCTGCATGCTCTTCTGAGTGCCTAGCAACTTGCTGGAAACTGACAGGAGAGGACAGGCAGGGACAGTATGCACAGGTCCCAGGTGGGGCAAACATGGGGGTATCATGGCTGCATCTGTTCTCATCACAAGTGGCCTTTCATCAAACTGTCACGGGTACCAGTGCACTTGCAATGCAGCAACTGGTGCCCACCATTATTGTCCTCAGGATAAGCGCGTCCTTATGTGAAAACATCTGATATCAAGGGTTCACTATAGTGTATACCGGGGGGCACCATATCTGCCTCTTTGGCTGCCTGCTTCTCGGGGTGCTGCCAAGCACATGAAGGCATTGTGGCAAGGCAAAGGAGCGATGCTGTATGGTTTGCAGCGAGGTGAAGACAAGGGATAGCATGCACAACAACAGGGAACAAGTGTGATGCTAGTAGGACGTACCGGGGGGTACCATGGCTGCTTCTTTGGCTGCCTGCTTTTCAGCGTGCTGCCGCGCCAGCCCCACCTTGATGTTCTGCAGGTACCTTGGCACTTTGCCATACTCCTCCTTCTTCAGCCACCTGTACATCAATCATAAGATCGATGTCTTACAGTTTTGATGACTGAAAAGGTTCTGCAAAGTGTTGAGCAGCAGAAAGCAGACCCAGAGGCATGCATGGCAGGGCTGTGAGACGGAGGGCTGCTCTCACGCAGCCCTCCTGCGCATGTTACCAGTACATACATGGGATGGCCCTTTGGTCACATGGCTTTAGAACGGGTGCATCAATAGCCATAAAAAGTGCAGACATCACTTTCACAAGCACTTCAATGACCATCAAGGAGTAAATGCACTTTCAATACAAGCAGCTGCCACATGACCCATGCAGAGCAGGGTTGCAGATATGTTTTCTTGAGCCATGGGAGGCAAAGTGACTATCAGACAAGCAGGCAGCAATGGCACAAAATACCCAAGGCAATGCACCCATATACAGTTGTGATGATGAGCAGAGGGCCGGCAGCACATCGTCAACAGGCTGGGCAGCTTCAAGGACTCAGCAGCATGCGCACAACACCAATCTGCTTGAGTTGCAATGGCAGCACTTACCGTTCCTGTTGAAGCCTGTCAGCCTCTTCCCGCTTGCGCCTGACAGCAGCACCGGCAGCCTGCTTCTCTGTGCTGTCTATGATGTTCTCTGTCACAAAGTCTCGGCCTGCAGATGTTGAAGGCCTGCACCACACCACATCAAGTGTCCACAGCATTCAGAGCTGACGGTCAGGTTGTATGTCTGTGCAGCGAGGACTCAAGCATAGACTGTAAACCTTGATCTGGCGTCGAGGCTTGTAATTTTGATTGCAGATGTTGACGGTCTGCAAGGCACTACATTGGCAGTGATTGCAGCACTTGCAGCTGTTGGTGGAGTCTCATGTCTGTGCAGTGAGGACTCAGACATGAAGTGCCTGTCACTGAGCGTTGTGTGTTTGATCAAAGGCAGCCTCGATGTTGTATTTCAGCAAAGGAAGATCTGCAAGTCTGATTTTAGGAATAACATTGTATGGAAGGGTCCTACACCCCAAAGAAGGGCTGGCCATAGATCACATAGATATGATAAAAAGCTGCACAGCATTGTGACGGTCACACCTGCAACTGCGCAAATAGTTTTTATGTCACTTGCTCACTATGAAACAGATTGCTGCCAAACCTTGACAAGTACTTGCAATAGCAATAGCACGCAGATGAAAGTATGCAATGTTTGCAGTGTGCAACTCCCTGGTTTCTGCTGAGGAATTCTGGGGTTTCAGGATGATGGTCTGTGTGAGGGCCTGTGGGCTTCAACAACGACGTGCAGCTTGCAAGGCTCTGCTGCGTTGTCGCACGTCAGAGTTGCAATGACAATGCAAAGCTTGCTGGCAATGGTGTACATAGCACACATGCCTCTTATAAATTGTATGTGTTGCAAGTTGGAAGCAACAAGACAACAGCCTTTGTTGTGAGTTTGTATGCACAAGGCAGCGTACCTTGAAGCCACTGGTGTCTTTACAGTGGGTCTGCTGATGGCTCTGATCTTGTGCGCCTCGTGCTGCTGCTGCTGTTCCTTTGTCTCCTTGTTGCGCAAGCTCATCTGCTTGATGGCCTGTCTGTTCTGTCTGGCATGATCTGTTGGCGTCAGACCTTGCCTGCATCAGAAGCACTCTCCAGCTGACTGGTTGTGCAATCAGCCAGCAGCAAAAATGGCAAGGCCATGTGACAGGTTGCAATGGAAAGTAGTGCAGCGGCAGCAAGACCTTCTTTGAGAGTCTCTGTAGCCCTGGATTGGGTTCAAGATGCTCTGAAGCTGTGAGCTGTTCTGGTGTGACGACAAGCGCCCAGGGACAAACTGTTTGACTGGTCTAGAGGCAACAGGGATAGGCTGCATCCTTCCTTTGCTGTTCAGCCTGTTGCCTTGATCTACCAAATCATAAATGCTTTCGTCAGCAAAGCCCTCGTGCCCGCTTATCGAGACCATAGTCAGATATGTTAGCCTTGGCTGGAGTTCAGCGCATCAGCGTGGCCCAGAATTGGCCCCCTGGCCACGATTGACTAAACACGACTCAAAAGAACACGAAAAGCTGCTCACACGCAAGCAGTTCTATGCTGTGAAGATAAGGTTTTCCGCTGGGTACGCTCTCAGCAATGCGATCGAGCAGACCACTGTTATTTTTCTGACTCTGACTTAGAGACTATGCTAGAAACAGTGTGCGAAGTATGTGAAGTAGCTGAAACAGCTTCAGGGGCGACAAAGGCGGGGAGCAATGCCGGCGAATTGCAAAGCCAAGCTTGTTGACTTGCGACTGCGTTTGAAACACAAGTCATGAGTCATCGACAGTGTTGCATTGTTTGCTTCTGGCAATCTTGCTGGTGACTAGCTGCAATGCGCAGAGTACATTGCATTTCCAAAGGACTGTATCTACAGCATTGTTCTGCCATGTGCAGCATCGTCCGACCTGCAGCAGCGCTGTAACGAGCTCAAGCTGACAAAAAAAATACAATAGAAAAATATGGTGTTGGTGTTGACGCAGACTTGGCTTGAGATGCTGTTCATAAGTAAGATCGTGTACAACTTCACATCCTGCGCTACAGAACGCTGCATTGAAACAGTATGTAAATCTTGATGCGGCTGCACTCACTGCACTGATTTCCATAGCTGCCTTTTGATTGAGTTTCAGCATGGCATATCTCCATACCCATGCATACGCTGTTGCAATTGAGGGGGAAGTGTCACTCTAGATGTACATGCCAGCTGGCCTGGCAGTTCCCTCGCCTTTCTTGACTTCCTCTTTTGCCTCAGCTTCAAGATCCTCCATTTTGATGACTGCTTTGCCATCCTGCATGCCAAGTAGGACATCAGCTGCAACTTTCCGTCTTGGCGGTGAATGCAAGCTGACCTTCTGCTCAAGTAAAGATGCTTGCTTACCTGACACACTTTGCTGTTCAGCAGTCAAGCGGATTGTCACCTTCATGGCAACACTGACATTTGTCGCCAGAGAGCAACAGGTAGATTTGGCATCATCCAACAGAAGCAAAACTGACGATTAGAGGAAGCAATGCAATGTTCAGCAAATAAGTCAGGCTGCTGCTTACAAACAAACTTTGTGAAGATGATGATTCAAACTCATGCCTTGTGCTATACCTCAATTCTGAGGGCAGCTTGAGTAGCTGCACGCACAACAGCCTGCTTGATGGACCCGCCAGCCAGCTGATAGCCCTTGCCCAGAGCATTCCAGTCAACATTGCTGGCCACAGGCGCCTGCTCAGGAACAGAGGCTCGCCATAGCTTGGCTCTGCGCAGCCATCACCACAATCAGTATGAGCTGTCAACATGGAAGTTTGAACTTCCAAGCGCCACATGATCAACACACCAGCATGCTGCCGGCTTTGGGCCAGCGCACTGCAGCTGACGTCTAATGATTTGTCATACATACAACAAAGCGCAAATTGACAGATTGGGTGACTTGTAAGTCATTGGCAAGTTTCTGACAGCATGAGCAATGGCGTTCCGTCTTGAACAATGCAAAATCAAGCAGAAAGCTTGTAAAGCTGTGTTGATTTCTTGACTAAAACATGACTGACCTGAGGGCTGCATCTGGCATAGGGAAGGTCATGCTGAAGCGTATGCGCCGCTGAAACGCTGTATCAATGGCATCAGGCTTGTTGGTGATCAGCACCACTATGCCTATATGGGTCTCTAGGTGATGTAGCAGAACACCTGAACATCGTTGCAGCAATGCAAGCCTCAACTTCGTGGCTTAGCATTTGAAATGCAATACAAAGCAGGTGCTTTGAGCTTGGTTGTAGTGAGCACTGCGCTTTGCATACTTGTGTCCAATTCAAATTCCTGTGCAACTGGGAGACAATTACCAACTGTAAACATGGCAACACATTGTATGCAACACGTAAGATTTTGAGTGTATGGGTCACTGTCATGCAGCGCACATTTTGAACTGCATGACTGTCCTGGCGCCTATACATTGCAGACTACACAAGCAAGTTTAAGCATGAGCTACTGCAAAAGACAATACAGCGGTTCACAGGTACTGACCCACGTCCATTGCAGCGTATCTGTCTGTGGAGTTGCCCATGTCACTGGAGCGCGTGCCAAACAGCCCCTCTGCTTCGTCAAAGCACAGCACAGCATCAGTAGCTCTGGCTTCCTGGAACAGAGCGTCTATATTCTTGGGGGTGTCGCCAACCCACTTAGACACAAGGCCGGCACAGTTGACCACCTGCGTGGAAAAAAAAAAGAGGATCAGATGCATTTTCTTCCGCAACAGCTTTGAATGCATTGCTTTCCAATTTCTTGCTGTGGTGTCTGCTCCGAATCACAGAACGCCCAATTACAGGGCGCCTGTGTTCTTTCTAGTGCAAGATGCATGAAGACACAAGTCAGATCCTGTGACATCTTGCTCTGATCTTGTGAGCATACTGCCGTGTGTGCAGGCATGCAGAGCAAAGCAGCAGCACTAGAATTGGTCTGTTCCGCCAAGGTCTGTGACATTTGCATGTCACAAATACATGTACCAGGCCCCTGATGATGCACAACATGCTTCCTGGCAGTGAAGTGAAGACAGTGTACACACATGCAAACACGTATGACAGTCTCATATGGTGATTATGTGCATGAGGCCTCCGTTATGCTTGCCGTGCTAGAGTGCAGCTTTGTGTGACACAGACAACTGATGGTGTTGTGTAAGTGAGTGCACAGCAGCAATTGAGCTGACCTTGAGGGGCTTGCCAGTCTCAAACCCTACAGCTTCAGCCGCCAGGGTCTTGCCGGTGCCAGGCTCGCCAGTGAAGAGGCAGACTGTTCCTGCCAGGTCACCGTTCTTGCCAAAGCCCCATTGCCCCATCAGAACTGCCCTAGCCTGCAAAGGGCATGTCAAGTTCACCACCGCAGAAAAAGGGGAACTTTGCTTGCCACCTTGCCAGTTGTAGACTCTACACTGGTATGTGAGCTGTCCAGATGTCATTTTCCGCCAACACAAGACCAACCCTTGCATGTACACATGATATCAGGTAGCTGTGTATATCTGCCAGCTGGCCCTTGTACGGGGACAATCTTCTCTTTCTTGGGCATCAATTTGGTGTTTAGCATGCGTATATGATGTCAGATAGGCACATCCAACGTGCCCAAGATCATGCCTGTACACCTCTGAAAAGTACAGAATGTACCTGAAAAGTACAGAATGCAGCTCAAGTCTTGCCTTTATGCCTATCATGGTGTGAAAATCACCTGGACAGCGCCAGCTTACCTTCTCATGATGCACAATTTTGTCCAGGTTGGCCTTGAGCTCCTTGGGCAGCAGCACAGCCTCCAAGCCACGTGTAGGGATGCGCCGCCGGTCAAAGTCCTTCATCCTCAAGGCTCCTCGTAGCTGTAGCTGGGCACCATGCAGCAAGTCTGCCTGATGCACAACAGGTGACTCTCCATCTCGGGCTGTTGCCCTGCAGTCAAGATGCACAAGCTGTCAATGCACTGTGATGCAGGTCTGCCTGAGGAGTTGCGGGTGTACTCTCAAAGCTGTAGCTGGGCACCGTGCAGCAAGTCTGCCTGATTTACAACAGGTGACTCCCTGTCACGGGCTGTCGCCCTGCAACAAGGTTGCAGAAGACATTGCTGAAGCAAGAAGCAAGTCTGCCTGAGAAACTGCATGCAATTCTACTGTGCGCAATTCTGAGTGTTGAGCTGCTGCCCTGCATCATTACGGTGGCAACAACGCCACTATAGCATGCAGCAAGTCTGCCTGATTGACACAAGGTTGCTCCCCAGCCCAGGCTGTTGCTCTGCAGTCAAAATGCAGAAGGTGTCACTTTCAAGCAAGCCTCAGGCAACTCACTGCCTCAGACTATTGCCCTACAAATACATATCAGGGTGTCACTCTGATTTGGTGCGTGTCTTGCCTACAAGGCTACAAGTGTCTCGGGCTTGCTGTCTTGGGCTCTGGGATGTACAAATTCTGTCAAGCAAGTCTGCATGAGAGACAGCAGGGCTGGACCTGAAGGGCAACAGCCCAAGAACGGGAAATGCCATCTCAGGCTGTTGCCCTCCAGATCCAAGTTATCTGAAGCAGATTAGTTCCATGCTGCAATGTACAACCTGAGTGAGCAGGCCAAAGATCCAAACAAGGAGGCCAGCATTGTGCCTCTACAGACTTGCGGCTCTGCCTGAGACTTGCAACACAAGCTGTTACCATAGTGGCATCAGCAGCAGGCACCGCACGCCCACAAGCAAGAAGCAGAGCACGTCTCCTATAAGCACACAGCTCTGTTCAGCGCAATGCATGCATAGCCGGCAGATCAACCAGGGGGTATCTAGACACTGATGGACTGATTCTAGCAACATGGCGCCCAAGAGCACAGACTCTTTGGAGAACATGTGTCCTCTGTTTTGTACCTGGAAAGCGCAGCTTGAACTGCATTTCTGATGTAGCCTCCGCTGAGCTCATACTTGAGGGCAAGCAGATTGATGTCCACATCATCAGTGCGCTGGATCTTGTCAGGAAGCTGACGCCGCCAGATCTGCTGCCTCTGGGTGTGGTCAGGGCGCCGAAACTCAAAGGTCATGGTAATGCGCCTGTGCATGGCTTCATCCAAATCATGAGGCCTGCAAAGATATTGGGTGTCTCAGTACAAATCTGCTGCATCCGAGTCTGGGCTGTGTAAGTGGACAGCAAATGTGTTGTGTTGTGCTGAAATGAAGGGCGTTTGAGCTGTGTCTTATGGAAAGTTGCAAATAGCAAAACTGTCAAGGCTGATCAAAAGCTAGCTGAGATCTGAGGTTTTCAGCAGCAACATTTGTGGCTTTTGACACAGCCAAGCCTGAGGTGATAAAATAATCAGCTAGAGCTTGTATTTGAGTGTGAGCATGTTCTGGCGATTGGAGACGGCTGCAAATGGATAAAGCAGATGCTGCTTCAAGTTGCGGCCGTACTATGGTGCCAGGGTGGTTGTAGGGAAACAGCACAAATGGGGGCATGAAGAAGACCTTCATGCACGACACAGCCATATATGAGGCACAAGGCCTGACTGTGCCCAAAGAAGCTGGATCCCCGTGATGTTTTCTTGTCATGCCAAATGCCATTTGTTGGTTATCATGCAATTGTTTCTGCAGGTGCTGACTGCTTTTGCTTCGTGCTGCATTACATATGAACCTGCATGTCCAATACCTTTATGAAGCCCTTAGATAGAGGAGGCTGTGTCTACCCTTGCTGATTGAGGAGGAGCACAGGCCAACTTTGCTTGGACACATTCTTTCTGACACACACAAATCAAGTGGGTCACAAGGTGTGAGCCACCAGGTAGAACAAAACTGACTTGATCATCACAAGATTGGTTGCAGGTGTGATCCTGAGTCAGTTAACACCTCATTGAGCAATGTAATTGTTAACTTCAGTTTGTATGGCGGTAGTACTAGCAATAGTATAAACAGTAAGGCATATTAAATTGATGCTGAGGGAGCGCATGCGCTCGCCTCAGCCTACCAGAAATTATTCCGTAGACATACCCACTTGGAGCAGTCTTACCCAACGCCGCAGGCGGAGTGCAAGGCGAGCAGCGAGGATAGCTGGTTGGCCTTCCTGATCACCAACCCAGCCCGAACAGGTAAGTATGATTAACCAATTAAGCCTTTCTTGTTATATACTGGGCAGCAGCAACAAACAATCCTGCAGTTGTGGGATGCAGGTGTACCCTAGAAAGCCCTAAAAGGCTGAAATTCACCAAATAGCAGAAGTCAAGCAAGTGATCCAATCTGTGTCGCCAATGAAGCTGGTTGCAACGACATGATCAGCTGCCCATGCAAGGGGCTCAACCTAGCTCACACAGTCAAACTTTTTTTGTCCACTAGAAAAGGCACTGGCAGGGCTACCGAGCATCAAAGAGCATGCTCCCAGGGAACAAAGAACCCTGACCTGTTGGTTGCCATGATGATGATGCCTTCATGCTTTTCCACCTCAGTCAGCAGCATGTTGACGTGGTTGCTGCCGTGCTTTTCTCTGTCTTCAAAGATGGCTTCGCATTCATCAAAGAACAGCAACGCATCATGAATCTTGGCTTCCCTGCAGGTCCAGAAGAAGATCAATGCATGAGCTCAGCTTTTCTAGACACCATGACAAAGAAGTTTGCATTCAGGCTAGCAAAGACCAAGAACAATTGTGCTTTCAGACAGGCTGCCTTGCAGGTCAAAATTATGCTTTCCAGAGTGTGACCTGGCTGTGGGATGTGCACAAGCAAAAGCAGCCAGAAGCAGAGGTATTCAGTCTACAGTGCGCACAAGCACATGGCATGATTCTGGAGCCTAGAAGCCTGGCAGATGATCACTACTTTGCAAATTGCCTGCATGCTTTGCAGACCCAGTTTGGTGCTGTGTGCATAGCAGCAGCCCCAAATGTGTTCATGGGGACGTGGCGAATCAATGAAGTACGCATCACCCACGCTTCACACATGATCAGACATAATTTTGGTGCTTTTGCACCTGCCAGGTTGCAGCAGCAGAGTTGTCATCAGGGAGCTATACCTAAAGATGAAGCGGATGGACTGTCCAGCTTCATTGTGCCCAAGGGATGGAAAATTGATCAGCAGGACTTTGCGGTTGACATGCTTAGCAACAGCGTTGGCCATCATGGTCTTGCCTACGCCGCTTGCACCGTGGAACAGCAGCACCAGCCCACCAGCACCCCCAACTGCATAGCAATGTCCACTATGAGCTTCCCAAAAGTCGCTCATGATCACGTTCTTGTTGCAGATAGTCTTCCTGCATGCTTTTGTTATGTGCAATCACAACATATACATGCTCTGAGTACACAGTCCCACCACACATGTCAAAAGTGCATATGCTTTGGGTTGCACACGTTTAGACAGACATGCTCCTGATGCACATGCTGATGATGCATACAACATTGCCTGTTATATAGCCATCATGCCGCTAGCTATGGACACTAGGCAAACGCTGGTAGCAGGGCAACAGCCAGTGCCTTGTGGATCATACCTGTTTTGTCAAGGCCAAGAAGCTTGCGGACTTTCTTATACGCTGCAAAGTTCTCAACAGTTTCCACAATCAGTTTCTTCTGGTCTTGCGGCAACACCACATCTTCCAGCTGTACTGCACTAGGGAAGTACAGGTGGCTGCCGTCCACCATGTCAGAAAATTCTGTGTCCAAGCCTACCAGGAAATCCAGCATGCGCCTGTCAATGTCCACGCCCTGAGTCACACAGCATGTCTGTATGTTCTTGTTGTCATGAAAATTGAATGCTGCTCGAAACCACAGGTAGGCGCTTGTTAAAGCGTACACCCTGAGTTACACATCGTCCTCTGATAGACATGCAGAAAAGGAAATTGTTGCAAACTTACAGCTGAGCCACTGCTCAGACAGGTAGAGGCAAGGAGGTTTTGAGAGCAGATCATGTCAGCAATGAAGGCAGTTTGGTCTGTTAGTTGCAGCAGTCAGTGTCTGTGACAGCCTGACTTTTGTTGCTTGATGCATTGATAGAAGGCTTGGAAACCTGATGCATGAACGGGCAGACGTAAGAGCTGCCTGACCTGGTCCATGATGTCTCTTGAGAAGTCGGTGTTGCTCAGGGTGATAATGCCGTCCTTGATGAGGCGCCCACTCTTGTAGAAGTACTTGCGAGAGCTGATTTGCTCTTGTAAGCTGGTGGGCAAGAATGCCAGCAATAGTGAGCCAACCTGCAATTGGCAAGCGCAGCAGAAATTGAACAGATGGGCATTACAGACAGATGCTTCAAAGCCATGCAACATTCTGAATCATGTGAGCCCAGGACCTGATTGTGTTGCGCACATGGGATGCAAAAGATGATGTCCATGCCAGTACTGAAATCAAACATGAGGCAGCTGTGCTGTAGCGAGGCTGCAGGTAAACAGCAGATGGACATCCAGGAATGGACATTTGAGACTGGGGACATTCAGGACTGGAGACAAAGAAACAAATACTCAGAGATGTCATGTATGGCCCACAATGTGTCTTGCATGTCACAATGCTAGCGCTGAAATCACATGCCAAGGCGAGCTGCAGCAGTCCCGCCCACTAGTCTTGTCACCCGATACCATGCAAACTCAAAAGGACATTTGCAAGCCCAGGGACTGGCTACAATAAAGCCAAGCAGATGCAAATTTGGTGTGAGGGTCAATGTGCCAATGTGGGCAAACTACAATCTCATTGGAGGAGGAGCATACTGTGATGGGGGACATGGAGGTCATCTCATCCATGCTGTTGCCTGGCTTGTTAGCCAGAAAGGTACGCTGCACGGAAGGGGACACATGGCAGCCCACCAGCAGCTCCAGCACCAGCTTTTCAAATGGCGCAAGCTGGCGTGCATCTGCCAATCTCTGCAATCTAGGCTTCCAAGGTTGGCCACCTGAGCATACATGCTAGCATTGTGAGAAGATCCAAAGGATTGCCTTTGAAGTCAATGTACAAAATGTTTCTCAGCATGACATAGGGACAGAGGGACGGACAGACAGACAGGCAGACAGGCAGGCAGACAGACAGACAGACAGACAGACAGACAGGCAGGCAGGCAGGCAGGCAGGCAGGCAGGCAGGCAGACAGATCGCAGGCAGACAGGAAGACAAACAGAGCCAGACACAAACTCAAACACATTGATGGCAGGTGGCAAACTGCGTGCCAGGGTCACCAAGCATGTGTCACCACACCTTGCCTGATTGCTTGTGTCATCTTCAGTCTTCGCTCAACTCTGCTTCTCTCAAGCCTTTCTTTGCCCTCCAGCTCCCTCAACTGCTGCTGTGCTCGGCTCTTGGGGTCGCCTCGCTTCCTCTGGTGGTAGTAGAGCCCTTCTTCTTCAAAACCCTCTTGGTCGGCCTCCTCGAGAGCCAAGATGCGTCTGAACTTCCCAATCCTGTACAGCTCAAAACACTTGTGAGCCTATTGTTACGTGAAAATGTGAACAAGCTGACATCTGCTGCTGTGCTCGGCTCTTGGGGTCGCCTCGCCTTCTTTGGCAATAGTACAGCCCTGCTTCTTCAAAGCCCTCTTGGTCAGCCTCCTTAAGAGCCAGAATGCGCCTGAGCTTCCGAATCCTGTACAGCTAAAATTGCCTGGGAACCTGCTGGCACGCAATTTGATCATTGAGCTAACATAGCATGTGCAAAGTGAAAGCACTTTCTGCTGTACTGCTTGCATTTGTGAGTGTAGCTCTCTGTCTCTTTTGCTTGCTGCAAATGGCTGCGAACGATCTGTCTAATTGGATGCAGTCAATAGTACGATTGAAGCTCATAATAGACAGGCCTGATATGCAGAGCACACGCATCATACAAACGCCTGAGCAAGGCAAAACTGTGCAGTAATCTTCAGCATCAAGGGCGCAAGGTATACATTGGAGTGTAGATCCTGTAGTTGGCCTGTGTACGGCTAGGCGTGGAAGTGAGATCTGGCTTGCACAGCGTCACACATGCATACCGCAACAGGATGATCATCAGCTTGAAGCTATCTTCTAAATACTCCAGATCATTCCGGTACTCCCGCATGGTCCCGTCAGCTTCCTTGCCATCACCACTTGGGCGAGCAGCAGCAGCAGAGTTTGATTGCCGCCGCTCAGCATCCCGCTCCTCTTCCTCAGTCTGCATCCTGTCTGAAGCATCCTGTGAAGCTTTGCTGGCAGGACTCTTGTGATCTGCCGCAGCTGTGTCAGGTGAGATGCTAGGGTCTGTGGCGGCTAGGGTTGCGTTTGCAGCAGCAACGGCTTCATCTGCTGTTGCCAGCTTGCCCCTCTTGGAAGCAGGAGGCTCTGCTGACTCACCTGCAGAAAAGCTTATGTCAATTGCATGCCAGCTGAAGTCCTGGATGACTAGTCTGTTTTATCTTGCACAGCTTGATAATGACCAGCAAAGTCAGGAGTCACTAGGCGCAACCTTCATGTCTCTGGAGTTCCTGTGTCAGTTGCTGGTGATCATGCCAAACTGAGGCCTTGTATCTAGGCAGCCATACAGTGTCAAGTGACAAGTGACCTACAGGAGGGCGTTGACCAGGTCAACGAGTACAAGACCAGGAGGCATTGCTGCGCGTCAATGCACAGGCAATGCATGCAGTGCTTGTCTGGTCAACTGCACAGGCATGACGCTGTAGTTTGCCAGACACCCTTGGCAAACAATGGTCCGCAGAGGTTTGAGTGAGCCGAGAGTCGCTCTGCATTGCTACAAAATGGCCTTCTACACTCTCACTTAGTATTTGTTGAGTGCAACCAGCAGGATCATGTGCATACCTGCAGCCTGGCGCTTCTTGCCAACCACATCCCTTTGCACCTCCTGCTTGATCAACTCAAAGACATCCTCGTTGGCGCCAAGGCCTGCAGAAGAAGAAGGCATGTGACAGGCTGCAATCCTGCAAGGTTTTAGAAGTCATAATGAAAAAGCTGGTGTTGAGCAGGGCAAGTATGTGAGGTGCTACGCTCTGAGTAAGCCACAAGAGTCATTTGGCATCATTGTTTGGTATGGTGGTATGGTGAGTAGGTCAGGAGGAAAATTTGACCTACTCACCATACCCTTTCCGGAGTCATGAAAACTCTTGAATGGTTTGCCATCAGGAAGATTGTCAATTCTACACGAAGCAGCTACCACATCACAGCAATGAATGTGAACATCACAGCAATCAATGTAACAGCTGTTTGTTGCAAAAATCAGCAAACTCTGCGTGACCAGAAAAACACTCTGTATGCCACAATTCATTGCACAGAATGTTTGTATATGTGAACCATGACTGGATGTACTGAGAAACACAGCACAACAGAATGTGCATGCAATGCTGAACTCACACCCGGTGTGCACGCAAAGTTGTTTGCAATCTTTGCGGCATGCCGCTCAGAAGGCAGAATGGGCATGTTAAATCTGACAAGAACACTCATGCAATGCCAAAATCGTGTGCACTTTGCATGAGAAGGTGTCATCTGTGATCTCAACAGCATGTTGCTTTGCCATGAATACGCCAGAGCAGGCAAAACCTGCTTCTGCTCATTGCTTCTGTATGCATCTGGCAGGGTTGTAGAAGCTCGCTAGCGCGATGACAATGATAATAGGCAAGACAAGTCTGACCAGAGTCAGCTGGGGCTTTGGGTGGCTCAGCCTGTCCTTCACTGGCGGCTTTGACATCATTAAAGTGGTCATGGCTGAAGCTTGGCTCCTCTTTGAGCACATCCATCAGCTGAGTCTTGTCTACCTGAGATTCAGCAGCTCAATGCTCATCGAGTAACACTCAATGGCCTGAATTACACGCACATGCTGCTCAATGATCAAACTTTACACTAGCAGTATGCGTACAATTGACATCCCTCTCAAGAGTGGTGAGTGAGCTTGCACCTGACAGAAAATGCACAGGCTTTGCAGCAGTTGACCGGAGCAGTGCGGGCCATACAACTGAGCAGGCAAGACTTCACTGCACACTGTTTCCACATGATGACACAGTCTGACCAACGCTTCAAGAAGCTTCTGAGAAGGGCACGCATGCTTGGTATCAGTACATAAATGAGTGTGGAGCCTATTGTGAAAGCAGCAAAGCACAGGATGGCGGTGTGATGCTGACAAATGGACAGAGCAACGGTCAGGCACCCCACTTTCAGCAGATCTTCTTCAGTGAGGGGCTCTCCCAGAAGCGCCTTGACAACCTCAGGGCTGAAGTGCAGGCTGGTTTCATTCAGCCCTTGAGAGCGCAGGCTGAAGGCCATTTCATCAAAGGCCTGCCCTCCACCAAGCAGGGCTTTGCTGCAGTCTGGGACCAGACCCTCCTTGATGTGCTGCCTTGTTGGCTTCAGGAATTGTAAGATCTCAAGCGTGTCCTGCAGCATGCACATTGCAGGCTGAATTGTGCCATTTCATCACAGGCCTGTCCTCCACCAAGCACAAGTTTGCTGCACTGTTGGTTCAGCCCTCTTTGATGTGCTGCCTTGTGGGTTTCACAAACTGCAGGATATCAAGAGTGTCCGGCAACACAGGTCATATTGCACAGGTGGCATGCACAATTCAAACAATGCATTTCATTGCATGTCATCACCAGCATGAAGGGTTCCAAACAATCGCCAGCCAGAGTATCCTTCGACAAGCGATGAGCATGCACGATCTCTCACAAGCTTTTAAGTTGCAGAATGCACAGGTATGTGACGAAGTATTGCTCATACGGACCCTTCAAGACTCAAAGTTGCAGAGAACAGAGGACACTGGAAGGTCACAGTCAACAAAAGATTGCACTAATCTGCCGCAGTCAAAAAATCAAATAGCCTGCAAACTCAGCTAGCTCGGCTC
Organism: Trebouxia sp. TZW2008; assembly: GCA_002118135.1. Classification (NCBI taxonomy): domain Eukaryota; kingdom Viridiplantae; phylum Chlorophyta; class Trebouxiophyceae; order Trebouxiales; family Trebouxiaceae; genus Trebouxia; species Trebouxia sp. TZW2008. The sequence continues at coordinate 153,195 of BDIU01000111.1, forward strand.
ACCAGGTCAGCAAAGACCGCAAAGGATGGAGAGGACCTGCCAAACTTGGGGAACAAATTGGAGAAGTCCTCCTGGCTGACTTGCTTCACTAGCACAAACATCATGGCCAGCTGCTCCTTCTCAGAAAGGTCCAGCCTGGACATCAGGCGCGCAAAACGAGGCGCTATGGCTTTGCTGTCAGCTTTCTGATCTCTCTGCTGCTGCTGCTGATGAACCTGCAATTACAACCCTTGTGTGTCGGGGACTCCTGTGGATCTGGTTGTCTTTGTAGCTTGTCATTCACTGACTGTGAAGGGAGGATCACGACTCAAGTTGATCAAGGCAAAGCTGATCAACTGCTGTGTTCATAAGGACTTCATTGATTTCCCATTGCATTCATTCAGAAGCCGTGCTAGACAGGCTCAGCAGGCCCAGCTAGGTATGCACTGCAGCAATCAACTGTCTCCAACCAGTTTGGTCCTGTGCCAAACTAAGCCATTTGTACTGAACAATGATTTCAGCAACATGTACATGCCATGTACCTGTATTGCATGCATCGCCAAGTCCAAGGCTGCCTGTGTGGTCTTGATATACCTGCTGGAGAAGGCCCAGCACTCGCCATCATATGTTTGAGCATCATCATTGCCATTCCGAGATGCTGTTTTGGCTTTAGTGCCTTTCTTCACGGCAGGCTCAGCTGCACCATCTGCAAACGGTGGTGACCTTCTAAATTTCACCTGATTAATGTCTCATTGCTTTGCAATTGCTTCAAACATAGTCATGTTGAGCGCTTCAGTAGAGGTGAAGCCCTCAGCTAGAATGTGTAAGTGCATCCATGTGTCTGCATTTGCATCAGCAGACGGGTAACAGAAACATGTTCCAGGTGCTTTCTTTGGCAAGAATACATGGCAGTCAATCCGTCATGCAGCAGAGCAGAGGGAAGCATAAGCTATTTCCCTGCATGCAGCATGCTCATGCAGTGGCAGTGCAGCATTCGCTCACGCACCAGGGCAGCCCGCCTTGCAGTGCCTTGCCAAACAAGCATGAATGGATGCAAAATGCAGCTCCGTATGCCTACTCAAACATCAGCAATTTTGTCAGTCTGTACAGAACTGTCCTTGTCCATTCTGGAAAGTCATGTGGTCATGTTGAGTCACTGATGCGATGTGGCTTGAACTGGCGGTAGCCAACATGGGGGCTTTCATGGCACGGTCTTGGCAACTCACTCTGTAGTCGTGCTGTAAGCACAGCTGTGGCGTCTTGGAGGTCAAAAGCACAGCTCTCTAGGTTGGACAGACAGCTGAGTTGCAGTAAGCGCAGCAGGTAGAGGGCCTCCAGCTCCCTAAAATATGCCTTGTCAACATTGCCCTGTTCACCAGCACCTCAAATGTCAGCACTCTGCAAGGTTTGGTGCTTAGGAAATACACAACAGCTTGATTCTGTCTCAGCAGCAATGCAAGATCCTTGCAACCTCCTGCTGAACATAGCCAGCACAACAACAAATGACATGCTGATGGGATGGCATGAGGGCAGCAGGCAGAATTGCAATGCATCAGGAGCCATGGACACGTCCAGAAAGTGCAGGTGTGGCTTGGTGTGCAGCATGCACTGAGATGGTGAGATGGCTGCTATATTTTTTGACCTGTTCAGAAGGGTCAGCATTTGAGGCTATTGTTTGCAAGACTCGCTTGACCACAGGCTTGAGCGCAAATTTAAAAGGCGCCTTTGCAAACACTTCCAGTGCAGCTTTGGCAATGGCAGCAGGATCTGCAAAAGGCACTTCAGCGTCAAGGTAGCTACACCACTTTGACAGACGTATGGCGACAGCAGCTCACGGTCTGTACGGAAGCAGGTTGCATGCCTCGACGATCAGTCGAGACAGCAATAAAGAGCTGTCATGCTGCAAATCGGGTGAGGGACACAAGGCTGCTGCGCACGGCTCGCTAGCAGCACATCTGGTGTCGTCAGGCATGCAAAATTGTCAAAACAATCGTCAGACCTGCTATGTGTGCAGCTGTGCCATTTTGATCTGGTACATCGGCCTGCGATTTGGCGCCTCTGGTCATGACGGATTGAGCGCCTTCCCCTGGACCTCAATGAATGAAAGTCTTGATTCGATGCCAAGGTGCTTCGATCTTGTTTACGACATTGCGCTGCTGCTGCAGAAGCAGTGCCAGGGCGGCACAGCCAGGCGGCCCTTTAGAACAGGACGAATTCTCGAGGTCACTTGCTGAACGTGCAGCTGTGCCCTGCGCAGGTCAGTACGCGCACACGCTTCCTGTTGGTGAAGACCGCTGAGGATGCGCGTGCGCGTGCGCTTCTACACTACTGGCGGCTCGAGCTCGGTTATCGTATAAAGTTAGGTCAAACTGTGACGTGCAGCTGATCATCACGACCATACCTGTCACTCGGTCCTCTCTCCTGTTTCGATACTTTGGTAGACTTACACGAACCCTTGTGAGGTTGTTGCAGCCGAACATCGCCCGGTCACGTCCGTCTTGGGCGTCTTCACCCCGCATGCTTTGCATGCTGAGCACACTGTGCTTGCCAATCTTGTCCTGATGCGATCCCAAAGGCATCTATATTAGCATGAAGCTTCACATGCTGATGCTGGACACTTTGGAACGTCAAGTGGTGCTGAGCTTGCAGCAAAGCTTGCAGTCAGTGGGCAGCGTGCTGGCCCTTCAAACCCACAGGCTGCCTGCAATGAACATTGGCCTCTGCGCTGTGGTCCGCAAGAACAAGATGCCACAGCTTCAGGCATGTACACCCACAAGTCTTGCAGGCTCAATATTTTAGGCCTCCTGAGGCTCTCTCTGCGATGCAGATGCTAATGCAACCACAGGCATTTGACTTGCGGAGTTGGTACTTTGCCATACAAAAGCTTCCACATCTGATGGTGGATGTCATAGGCGATGACCACAAAACAGGTATCTAGACTTTATGAACCACAGAATGGCACTCAGGCTTTGTAAATCACAAATCTCCTGACACTCCAAGCAGTGCACCATTAACAGCTGTTGTCCTGCAGCGCCTGCTTTGCAAACATTGGTGGAGCATCTCGCTAGCGCAACATATGCCAACTTTGGTAGCAAGACAGTGACCATGATTGGACTAACATATCAGCCAGCTGATTCCTATGCAAAAAGTCTGCAGGTGACTCAGCTGTCTCCGAAGCTGTGCCTTGCCATCTAACCAGCATCAAGAGTGCAAGTTTGAAAAGCAAAAATGTGTCAGTCAGAGCACAACCTAGCATGCTTCACTGTGATTACCAAGTGCATTTGAGTTTGCAACTCACGGCAGCATTGTATGTCAAGTTTGCAGCTGTCAAGGGCATTCAAATTGACTTTGTGGCGATAGCTGGCAGTCAACTTGACACAAATGCTTCAATGACTGAGGTGGAGCTTGCAAGCTTTGCATCAGGCCTGGCGGACTATGAGAACACAACAGCTTCCTACTGTCCTTGTGGTATGTCCCCGCGCTTACACACATGTTGATATGTAACCTTGCACATGTGTGTGTTGCTTTGTCATCTTGCTTATATATGTACATTGCATATGTACATTGCTGTGTCATAAAAGCATGCGTGTTTCCATGTACACCATTAGCAAGTGACTTGAGGGACGTACACTGGGAGATGTATCTCACAGGGGATGCTTCCATTGTTGGCCTTCTTCCGAGCATTGATGAGCCAGAAATGTTGCAGAGCATACACAAGGCTTACACTGCATGAAGCGCTCTATACTGCAAAATCTTGATTGCTGCTGAAGCTCTTTGAGTGTGTTCAACGTGGCATGTGTACGTGGCAGTCAGGCAAGTTCTTTGCATCAGCAATGCAACAGCATGACTTTGCAATGCATGTCGCTTTGACTGAGCTGTGTTTGACCCAATGCAGATCCCTTTGCCATCCAGCAAGTTTGTCTACGCTGGCTGCATTCAGTCTTGCACCCACAGCCGGCAATTGTGACCCTCCACCTTTCAAATCCTTGTGCCATTCAGACTCATACCAGAACCCCTTCTAGCTCTGCAACTCAAAGCAGACTCAGCAACCTTGCAACAGCAGATTCTCAGGCTGTCAGTTCTTTACAGGCAGACCTCACAGCAGCAGAGGCTGCTTCAGCACAGGCAGATACACTGAACAACAGTGTTCAACAGCTGCCATCATTGCCACAAAGCTTGGTTTGTAGGGTGGTTTCAGAAGTCACACAGCTGTCCAGCCTGCTGTCGCCACCTGCAGCTTGCGCCTGTCACAGTGCATGTCAGTCAGCACAGCAGCAATCTTCAGGTTGCTCTCCATCAGGCTCTTACTTAAAGTGCACATCAGAAGGCAGCAAAACAAACACAGTTCAGGTAAGAATCAGTCCAGTAGCTTTGACTTTGTCCCCAGGTGTACAGCTTGCACTATCATAGCCACACACAGTAGGTCAGTGGCTCAATTACACTTTTGACACTCCTCTTCAAACTGAGAGTCCACATCAACACAATGACTTACTCCCTTGTCAATGTTTGCTTATGTTTCAGTCAAGGCATGCTTCTTGTCTTGCTGCAAGATGGTCATGCGGCATGATCTGCATACAAAGGCAATTATGCTGCATACATGGTGTCTGACCCTCTGCAAACCAGTAGCAGTATGGGAGTATACACAAGGCAATGCTCTTCACCACTATTGTGCTTCACATACAAAACGGTGTTGAGCTTTGTCTTGCACTTCAGATTGGAGCTTCAACAGTCCTAAACATGCCTGCAGCTCAAGCAGCGGCACTACAGCATGTGCACAGACAATTTCACAACGGTACCTCTGCTCATCTTCACATTGTCAGCCGCCTCAAGGTACGCTGTTCTACTGCTCTGCTCGCTTGTGATTCTCACTGCTCTGCTCGCTTGTGATTCTCACAGCTTGGGCTGATATCCCATAGCATAGATCATTTGACTGCTGCTTGTCGCTTTCTGGAGCAGCAGCCAACAAAGGTGCTCTTGCTTTGAGGCTGCATCATGTTGTTGCATGCACACTTACTGCTGTTCTTACGCAGTTTGTGTCCAAAATTGTAGCAGCCTTGCTGTCTGGACAAATTCACTTTGTTCAAGCCAACAGGCGGGATGAATGCACAGCTGAATTGTTGCTGACTATCTGTTGCGCAGCTGATGTAAGCATGCAATCAGGCATCTTGAGCAAGCACTTGTGGGCACACATCAACCTGATCCCTTGAGCTGTGTTCAGAGCACTTGTCCAGGTGTATGCTTGTGGGCACACATCAGGATCTATCCACGACCTCTGGCCAGACATAGTGCACAAATGTATGTTTGTGAGCAGTAAACTGCTGATGATGTAGGCTGAGGGGTGGAGTGAGTCTCTGCTGTTTGGCTGGCCAGACATCCCTAGCGCTTGTGCTGGAATGCATAACATCCTTTTACTGTTGTCAAGACAAGGATCTACTCGTGATGCAGGCGCAGCAGCTGAGTGAATCTCTGCTGTTTGGTTGGCCAAATATCCTGGCTCCTCATGCAGACAGCTTTGACAGTGTTGACGATATGCAGCTGAATGAACAAAGCCTAGCAGGCTTATGTCAGGTATCACGTGACACATCATCTGCAGTCAATGCAAGCTCATATATCTGTAGTCTCCTGTGCTTGGGCTCAGTCTGTGACCTTACACATTTAGCAGCTACATACATACATTGGATCAGGATGACACAGGACCAAACTGGTTGGCGACAGTTGTTTGCTCCAGTACGTACCTAGATGGGCTTGCTGAGCCTGTTTAGCACACGTTAAGAATGAAATGGCATGAGAAGATGACACACATTGGCATACTCAGGTGCTGCATAACCTCATGCAGTGACTCCACGGGCATGCAAGCTCATGGGGCTGCATTGTCATGTGCCCTATTGCAGTTTGTGAGTCCCTTGTAACGAATGCCCAAGCCAGGTGTTGCATCTGTAGCTGCATCCTGTGCATTGCCTTGCAGGCTCCTGTAGCTTTATTTCGCTTTGCAACTTGCATAGCTTACAGGGATCCCTGTTGAGCAAGCAACTTAACATGACAACACCTATCCCGCTGTCCATTGCCATCACCACCACCAATTCCCTCATCCGACATCAGTCAGGGACACACCATGCTAGGGTGACAGACCATATCACAAATTAATTTCTTGTTTGTTCGGCTTGTCTGCATATCTGCGTCAGCCACATGATTGTTTGCAATCACTGCATCAGCAAAACAAGGTTGTGACCTCTGCATTGCATCCGTTGTGGCACAACGGCACCTTCGTCAACTTTGCATCCATGATCTATATCATTGCTGTTGTTTCTTTGACTGCGGCAAAGTGTGTGTGGTGCCAGGTACTTAAAAAAGAGCAGGAGGTGCTGCTGCTCAAGGGTGACATAGACTTAGAATGCATGAGGACCACCAGCTGGCCTCTGCATTATGTTTTGCAGCCTGCTTCCAACAGCTGCTCCGTGCTCATTCGCAGGTGGTTTTCTATATCTGACTCATCCCAAAAAGGTCTCCTTGCAACACTGTTTCATGCTCATTGGCAGATGCGCCGCTCGAACTTCAAGCATGTCTCTGTTCCACAAGCATGTCGCTGTCTTCAAGATGACCCTGCGCTTGAGTCATGCATGATCAGCGACAAGAAGCAGCATGCTCACAGCTTGCAGAGATGCTATGCAACAATGACTTGCATGCTTGGTGCAAGCATCACTGAGCTCCCACAGATGCACTGTGCTCCGCACCTAGCTGAATTCTGGCTCAGGCGTCAAGCCTGTCAATCAGGGTACACATGCTACAGCATTGTATGTTTCAGTGGTGAAAGCAAAGATGTTATGGTCACAAGCCAGGCTATACACAAATTCATTGCTTGCAGAGTTGCATCGTGTGAGGAGCTACTGCCCATCAACCACTTGATATCGGGGCAGAGCCCGGAGGTACCCCCACATGTCAGGGCCCAGATGCAAAGTGCCCTACAAGCAGCTCCCCTGGTTGACTTCTCACCTCTTCAGCAGGAGTCTGGATGCTTGTGCAAAGTCGCTGTAAGTGCTCCATTTTGCTTTCATCAGCCCAAAGGCACTCTTGACAACTGCTGTTGGCAAGAAGGTCTCAGACTGTTGTTGAGAGTCCGTATTCGGTTTCAGATTCCTCATCAGCTTCTTGTTGTGAAGCTTGGGCGCAATAGCATGGGTGTGGCATGGCAGTTCTTAATGGATACCTCTGTCTGCAGGCCTTAGTATCTCAGAGTTTGCCACGCAACAACACTCCTCCACGCAGCCGCTTGCCTGCTGCAGCAACGCAGGCCGCATCTCCTGCATGTGACCAACAAGCAGCGCCACCTGCTCCTGTCAAGGCCATCAAGGCCAAGGTGAACACCGTACTTGCCCATGCTGCACTGCGCACCACTGTCCAAGCGCATGCAATACATGCCAACACTGCACAGGCCAACCCAGCTCAGGCGAGCCATGTCCAGGCACACACTGCACTGGGTCACACCGCACAGGCCAACAATGCACGGGTCAACAATGCACAGGCCAATGCAGCCCAGGTCAGGCATCTTCAGGCAAACAATGCACTGGGCCACACTCCACTGGGTCACGCTGCACAGGCCAACAATTTCAACGCCAGCAGTGTCAAGGTCGATACTGTCCAGGGCGCTCAGCCAGCAGCAGGCTCAGCAATGACACTCAGGCAGCAATCAGGGCAGATTGCGCAGACAGCCTCTGTACCAATGCAAGAGGTATGCGCTTGTTCATTGAGGCAACTTTGTTGGTGCGTCTGAGTAAGAGCTGTACAGCATGCGACCACCACCGCAAGAGATGTGCGTTGTGCCTGTGGGGTTGAAAGACGCATGAAAATAAGCTGTACAGCATCCTTGATGATGTGAAACGATTTGTTACCGTATGATCATCAGCTTCAGCTATGTATGATGCTACAGGTGACCAACAAGCAGCAGATCAAGCTGCCTCCTGCGCCAGCTTACACCTTTCTGACCAAAGCTACAGCTAAACCTGGCAAGCCCTTAGCTCAGAGCCGTGGTCAGCAAGCAGTCTTGCAGCAGCCACCAGTCCCAGCCAGAACTCAGCCACCCATTGCTGCAATTGCAAGCAGGCCGCAGATGCCAGCAAGTGTGCAGAGAGATAGTCAGCTGCCTTCTGATCATGTTGTAGGCGGCGCAGCAGAAGTTGATGTAGCAAACCCACAGCAGCAAGACCGCGTGGCAGCTCCAGCTGCAATGCAGATAGGGCCTAAGCTGAGCTTCAAGCGCATTCGCAGGGCGAAATAAGGTCGTGCAGAAGCTTCAACTCATGATCACAGACTCATATCACAATTCCTCGTAATGTCATTGGAATGTGACATTGAGCACTTTAATCATAGCAATTTCACTTGAGAGCTATGCGTCAGGTACTGGATGTCTCTGCATGAGGCCAGCATATGTGCAAAACTTTTGTAAATGTACAACGCAAGAAGTACAGATTCATTTGACAACAGTACTAAGTTCGTTCTGGTCGGTCCTGGAAAGCAGCACAATATGCTGACAATGTTAAGCCTACGTCAGCAAAGAGGCGTCGTCACTGAAGGCCGCAAGCCTGAGCTTGTATTATGGCCAGAAAGTCAAGTATTTGCAAGCTTCAGAGTAGGTGGCGCAAGATCTGATTTTCTCTACTGCTGCATCAACACGTCGCAAAGCAAACTTGTTGAAGGGCACAAGCCAAAATCATGTGCAGCTTTAGCATGTTGCAGCTGAAGACTGACACCAAGTGTACACATTTTGCCGAGGTCAGTCTCGGCACGCTTACGCCGGGCAGGCATGCTAGAAAGTGACCGCGCTGTCTAGAAAGAAATCCTGAAGACTGCCAAGCTGTGGAGGTTTCAAAAGCTCAGTAGAGGTGAGCTTGTAGGCCTGGTGCAACACTACACTCGAGTGACACCCTCAGTCACAGCCACCAAAGCATATTTGGCTGTTGATGACAGCCATGACCACGTCCTCAAAGCATAAATTGTTGCACTGATGCGCAGGCGCCTACGCACAGACTGCAAGTCACCAATGTATTCAACTCGACCATCTGTATCTTTGCTGAATGACATGCCAGCCATCGCATGCACAGCATTCACCCTGAGTCTGTCACTCAAGGGAGCACCCAAGTTCGAAGCTGTTCCCCTGACTGTTGCTGACACCTTCAAAATGTCCACAAGAGACCGGGGCAATGCTTCAAGTAGCTTTCCCAAGTCGCCGAGGTTGTCAACACCAGCAGTGCTGCGAAGCCGTTTGCGCTCTTCTGGAGATAGCTTTTTCAGCCCTCCTGGCTGTAGAATTGCAGGCAATAGTTCCCCTCCTCTAGGTCCAGCTATAGCTGTGCCTAGTTTGATGGCTGACTGATGGTCATAGACCACAAAGGAGCACCACAGTTGACAGTACTGTTGTCTCAGCTTGTCTGGCAGATTCAGGTACAGCCCATGATCCAGCAGGACTATCTGAGGCTGCTTGTACTTTGTAAAATAACGCCACCAGAACCCTGCAGGAAGATCAAGCATGTTTTCAAGGTTGCGACCGCTTTTGTCCACACCATACCACATCAGTCAAAAGAAGTGTATAGGCATAAATTGCTGGAGAGCCGGGAGCATCAAAACATTGTCAGGGTAGCAAACTGGCACCACTTCATACAATCATGGCATGAATCAATCAGGGCATGAATCAATCAGGGCATGCAGCAGTCAGGGCTTGCATTACAGAGGGCATGTGATAAACAGGCCATCCAAAAATCAAGGCATCAACAGAGGCATACCCTGCTGGGGAGCTGGGCGCACTAACACGTTGCCAGGATGCGGGTCAGCATGCACATATCCATGCACGTACGTCATCTCGGCAAAGGCGTCCAACAGCAGCACAGCTACGTCCTTGGGTCTGATAGACAGCTGGTGCAGAGCCTTTTGGTCATCCACCCTGCAGCCCTCAACCCACTCCATTGTGATCACCCGCTGGGTTGATAACTGCATGAGCAAGCATGTATTGTCAGAAGCTGAACACCTGTATGCAACTTGAGAACCACGTCATCTCGGCAAAGGCGTACAGCAGTAATACAGCCAGGTCCTTGGGTCTGATAGAAAGCTGGTGCAGGGCCATTGGTCATCTACCCTGCAGCCCTCAACCCACTCCATGGTGATCACTCTTTGGGTGGACAGCTGCAGTACAAGCATGTGTTGTCAGAATCTCGGAACCCGTGCTCAGAGCAGGCGCTGGGTGAATAGCTGCATGTGCTGTGACAGGACTAGTGTATGCAGCCCATCAACCAAGTTATGGTGAGCAATGACTTAGTAGACAGCCACATGAGCTGCAGGGTTCATAGCTACCTGTATGCAGCCCTCAATACACTACATCATGATCAAATGCTGGTTGGACACACATGGCGTGTTTCCCCTACATCTGATGCTGCAGAGATGCTCACAGACTTTCCCGTGACAGGGTGAGCATAAACAGAAACTCCCATAAAACACAAAAATGGAAGAAGCAGTAGACTAGCTGGCATGCTTCTGGCAAATGGCACTAAGGCAAAGTTCCAGCTGTGCACCTCTGGTACGACAGCAGGCGCAGTAATGTCCGTGCGTCTGTGCATCAGCCGCATCAGCTTTGCAGCATTCTCAGCTTCAAGCCGGAAATCAAGCTCCAGAACCAAATTGTTCTTGAGGTCATCCAGAACCCAGCCCAGCTCAAAGGACTTAGGGAACAGCCATGCTGCTGCTGTAGAGAGAACTGACAACGTGGTCATGTCGGCTGCCACAGCAGCTTCCAGGCCCAGATACTGCACCTTGACTGCTACCTCCCTGCCATCGTGCAAGCGGGCTTTATGAACCTGCAAAAGAAGACAATCATCATAATTACTCCAAATGCCGAGGTGCTGCTGTGGGCAGAGCTGACAGGGTGGTCATGTCGGCTGCCACAGCAGCTTCTAGACCCAGGTACTGCACCTTGACTGCTGCTTCCCTGCCGTCATGCAAATGTGCCTTGTGAACCTGGAGGAAACAGCAGCCATGAAGGTGATTGCACATCTACAAGTGAAGCAGGGGTGCAAGGGTCAAGTTGCACATCAGTCCAAGTGTGCTCTGGACGCTGCTTGCCAGCTGGCAAGCAGACTTTACGGCTATGCACAAAATGAGGCAATGAGGGCACTTGCATATTGGCAGTTTGTGCAATTACTGTGCTGAGCCTGCAGCAAGGAAAGCCATGGGAAGCCGACATGAGGATCCCGAAGGAGTGACAACAATATGATGGCGTAGGGACACACCTTGTACCGAGACGTTCACTGGGTCAGAGAGGCTGCAGCCTTTGCTTTGAGATTTGCTGCTGACAAGCAAAATTGTCGCTGACGAGCAAAGATGCTTTCGACAGGAGCTCAAGCTGACCTAAACTAGGGAGGCAGCAGCTTTGGCATCAGGGTCAGACTCAGCAAACAGCTGACTGGCAGGGGCATCTAGCTCACGCTGCAGCACCTCTTTGGCGTCCTCAACTGGTCCTGGCTCACAGAACAGGGGTACAGGGGCCAAAGATACAGCATCTGCCATGACAAAAGACTCACCTGAGCTAGGGAAGCAGCAGCTTTTGCATCAGGATCAAATTCAGCAAACAGCTGGCTGGCGGGGGCACCAAGCTCACGCTGCAGCACCTCCGCCACATCCTCAACTGGTCCTGGTTCCACTTGGTCTTGCAACACCTCCAGGGTCCTGAAAGCAACAAAGCAGAATGACTTTGCCAAAATGCTGACATGGACCTCAACCAGACCGGCTCCACCTGGTCTTGCAGCACTTCCAGAGTCCTGGAAACCCACGAGGAGACCTGTTGATGCATGTGCAGCAGCCAGCAATGCATGTGATCAAACTTGAGAGCACTCCAAAGCCACCGATGGTTTGCGTGTGTACAACACAAGATTCAAGCATGTGCATGCACCGCGGCTGTAAATAGTGCAAACATTAAATTGCATTGCTGCCTGCTGTCAGCATCAGGATAGTGCCCTCTTTGAGACAAGGAGTGCAATAGCAGCCAGGTGCACCTACCAGTGCTCGACCTCATCAAAGAAACAAATCAATGCAGGCAAACGATGACTCCTCACTTTCTGTACTCCTTGGGTATGGCCTGAATGGTGGAGAAGGTCTGTGCAGCCTTGATATAGATGCCTCCATTGTTTTGACACACACGGAACAGCTTGTCTGCCAGCTGTTGGTGTGTTTCCGACAGTGCGTCCTTGTACTGCTGGCTATGGGTGTCAGGGTATTGGGCAGCAACCCTCTTGTAGGCAAGGCCAGCTTGTGCGGCCCACCAGGCGGCTTGAACAGTTCTTGGAATGGAGTGCAATGTGGCAAACACTGCTACTTCATCATCTGCAGTCCAAAACCCGTTCAAATTGTGCTAACAGTCACAAAATGTTCATATTTGGTGTAGAGCATGCAGGCAGTCAAAAGACGTGTACACTTTCTGCAAGTTGCAAAGTTCACCAAGCCTTTATGGCCTTTTAGCACCTTGTGTGTAATAGGCAGGTGCATGATCCATGCAACTCCAGTCACATTTGCAGAAGTGACAGGCAGGCAGAATGACATTGCTGTGCAACATGGGATTGTTGCCTTCTTCCTAGCTAGCCCAGCAACCAGGCAAACAGCATGCAAGCGTGAGAAGCTCTTTTTGGCCACAGTAAATGAGAGCACGTTGCAAAGTATGAACATCGGGCAATGCTGGACGGAAAGCTTTGCATGCATTGCACCTTTGTTAGAAGCAGACAGGCCCACTTCGACGGTGCCAAGTGCAACTTCTTAATGTTGCTCACGCACGTTATGATTGCTGTCATGGCTTGCCTGCTTTTGCCACTGCATATGTTGCAGCTGCTGCAGTCAGTGCGCCTGTCAGCAGAAGAGGGATGCCAAATCTTCTTTTGGCAGGTGGACTGACAGGCGTTGCTGCTTGAGCCGAGAAGCCACGCACGCTCAAGCAGAATCTGAGGGAGCTGTTGTTGTGACCTTGCCACAATCCAGCTTGTTTCGCTATCCGGGAAGCTAAGAGCCTTGTGTAGATCAGATTGGCGGATCTGCTCATTGTGAGAGAGCTGCTATATGCATGCTAGGGCAGTGACGACCAGCAGCAGCTTCTTGCATCTCATGACTCTGGCTCTACGCTAGCTTTTACGTCAGCTGTAGAGTTGTTCTTGCTCCGGAAAGGAGCCAGAACGGTCATACCTTGCAGTCGAGCAAGCTCCTGCACAATGCAAGATCAAATGCTCGCTTCGTGCACAACAGAAAAGACGTTTGATCCTAACGCATGCAGAGCGGGCGAGCACACCTTCCAGCACTCCAATCGAAAAGCTGCAGGAGACAAGCCAGCCGCAGTTGCGTGTCGATACAGGAAAGATGGCTCTGTAAGCAGTTGAGTCAGGAAGAGTCTTTGCTGTTCTTTCTCAAACGCGTCAAGCCGTCCCGTCGAGTAATTTGTACGATATCGACATGCCATGCATGCTTCAGCGGCGGCCATTGCCCATGTGTGAGCGCGTTGATCAGATGCTTGCACAGATGACAGCATAGCATAGCTGCAGAGTCGAGTGGTTTCATTAATAACTGGAAATGAAATGCATGCACTCACAGCGCCTCGATTGCAGCAGCAGCAGGATTTGTTTCAACGCCGACGCTTTGTTTGCTTCATGCGGCATGGCATGCACAGGTGGCTCTGTTGATCCAGCTCGAAAGCAGAATTGGGCATTGTGCATGCAAGCTGATGCGCATGCAAGCTGATCAGATCATGACACTTCAGGGGTTGGTTGTGACGTACAAGCTTGTCAAGCCTTGCATGCTTGCGCCCAACAGGCCTTGGCTCAGGGAACAGAATCTGATGCCATGGCGGTGCGACACAGTAGCATGGTGCGCCATGACTCATACTGCAACTAATTCTGAATGGGTCATGATTTTGCATGGCTCATGATCACTGCTGACTTCTTGAACTTCTTGAAGACTCGTGGGACGTGAATGCTGCCTGCTGCTGGCAGCTCTTTGCTGTGGCTGCTGTGCTCTGCAACTTGAAAGGATTTCCAAAAGTGCAATCAAGCGTGTTCTTGGGACCTTACTGAAATCTGTCCCCAACATCTGCCCCAACATGACATCGTTGAGTGATGGATGAGGCAATGTTGTTGTGCATATGCGCACTGAACCGCGCGCGCAGCCCTCTGCTTGACGGATCGGATTGCCAAACTGGAGTTCAGATTGGCGATGGACTCTATGATGCCGATCTGGGACTTTTCTGTTCCGGATCTGGAGCAGTTGCAAGCTGAACAAGCGGAGTTTTTGTGGAATCCTTTGTCTGAAACGCCGGATGCCGACATTGCAGCCACGATGAGGCTTTCCTCCTTGCCGTTGCAATCAGCGCTGCCTCCAAGCAGCCTTGATCTGCCAGTCACGCGAACGGACGTTCAGACCAGGCGAGTTCCTGCTGAACCGTCATGGAGTCGCCCCTCAGAAGAAGTGCCGTCCGGCGATAGATCAGCTTTCGCTCGACAGCAATCAATGAGCAAGCAAGACCATTCCTTGCCCACGCAAGCCCCCAGTGAAGCGCCGACTGGGCAGGACGACAGCCAAAATGCCAGCCAGCGTCAGCGCGCGCACAGCTCCGACAACTCCGAGCGCAGCAAGGCAGTAAACCGAGAATCGCAACGACGTTTCAGGCTACGCCAGAAGGTGATCTGAGCAGCACTGTACCATTGTTGCTGCCAGTTGTGCATAAAGCCATGTCACAGTACCCAATAAATTCTGCAAACGACTTGCAAAGACATGAGATGATGCAGGCCAGATCTCAAGCTGTGGAAGCACAGCTGGCAAGCACCACTGCTGAGCTGCGTGAGCTCAAGTCACGGCAGCAGCAGCTTGAAGTCAGAAACATGCTGCTTGAGAAAGTGTCACAGCTGAATAAGAACCAAACGGACCCTCAATCCAGCAATGAGGTACAAATCATGACCAAAGTCACAACAGCAAATCACAGCCTATTCATTCTTACAACACAAGGCATCAATAGATCAAGGCATGTCTCCAAGCCTGTTGGGTTCTTGATGCAGGAGGGGTCATCACATGACGCTTTTGACACCACAATCAAGTTTGAGGAGGTGGATGTGGACAATGTTTCCCTGTTGACCGTATCTGTCCAGGGCAAGCAGTACAGCATAACCCCCCACGAAGTCAGCCAGATGCCCCTCCAATCCTTTTCTGCCTTATGGACGGTTAGCGTTTGACTCTTTCACTGTCTATTGCCTGAATACTTGGCGTCATATTTAATCAAATCTTGTTTCCACAAGCTGCACAGTCACTGCATTTGTTCATAAGCATGCACTTTTGAAAATGAAACTTCATGCAGACATGTGTTTGTAACATCATGATCCTATTTGCCTTCACCAAATGGTCAGGATGTCATTGCTCTGCATTTGCCATTTGCCATTGGCAAAATCTACATTTTGCTCAAGATGCTGTTGCCGTCTCCACCTCATGACAGTCTGTTTGACCTTGCTTGCTTGTTAAACAGTTGCACATGCTGTTTCTCAGCACAAAAGCATGGCAACCTGATGACAATACAGACATACTTCTGTCAAAATGTCTCATGCAGCTTGAGGACTGCTGCAGGTATACATCTGTGAGCTGGGCAGGTGTCTACTAAAGCTGAAGGACTCCTCAGACCCAACACTAGAGCAGCGCATGCAGCAGCTAACAGTTGAAGCCATTTCTTTGGTTGGGCATCGCCTGCTACGCAACCCAGCCAGCCATAAGGACCTTGCCACTGGGCAGATGAACCAGGATCAAGCAGCGCAGCACAAGCTTGACGCTGCTTTCTACGAGAACCTGCTGGTGTGCTGCTGCTATGATGACTTGCTGTGTACAATCTGCATGAACCCACATGACCCACATCTCCCTGTGTTTATAGTCTGGACTCAGCACAAGGCAGCAATAACATGCTTCCCTTATGTGTGCTTTCCTCTCATGGTGTTTCAGCAGGGCTATGCCCTTGCATTATGCTTGCTTACAGGATCATCATCAGCAACTATGCCAATTGAGCATGGTGTTTGACACATGTCTCCATCCGGATTTTCAAGTACGCCTGTTTGGGCCAAAAGCTGTTCAAGCTGCATCTGCGTCAAGATTTGACAGACGTTTCAAACCATGCTTGCTTCGAGGTTTGCTGAATGCTGACCTGCAGAGCCTGCTTGCGCTGACTGACAGCCAAATAAGAGACCTGATGCTGATGCGGCAGCTTTACCTCACAAAGCGCGGCATTCTAGCAATGGAGCGCAAAGCCTTGGCAAACCAGATGGCAAGTGAAGGCAGCATGCCTCACCCCAGTGACAACATAACCAGAATGGCGGACCTAACCACCTGCCTGAAGGAGAATGCTGCAGAGGATCATCATGTCCACAGGAAGCTTGCTAGAGCTGTGTTCCGTGGGGTAAGTCTGTCAAATTTATCATTGAAGAAACATGCCTCGCCTTATGTTCTGGAGGGTGAAGTTTGGTCCCTGCCCTATGCCCTGCACCTTGCCCTGTGCCCTAGTCTGTATCTGTCCTGCGCACAAAAGCACAAGCAGCCAGCTATGCGTGAAATGACTTGTAGGCTGCAAGTGATGCGTGCACTGGTTGCCCTTTGCGAAAGATGTATGTGTTTGTCAAGTGCCACAATGAGGCTGGCAGTGCTGAACGTCTTGTGCAAAGCTGGGGCACGCTTGTCTGCTTGATGCATATCTGTCACTTCACAATAGGCAGCCAGGCATGCCATCGCACAGGTGCGTTTCAAAATTTCTGCACAAAGGGTTGATGCTGTTGTCTATGAAGCCTATGCAGCCTAAACATTGAATTTTTACATGCATGCTTGTCTGCTTGCCAGCTGTCAATTGACAGTTGACATCGCAGCTGCTTGCATCTGCAGGTGTTGACCACAAAACAGCTTGCAGAGATGATGGTGCACTGTTATCCTTACATGCCCAGCATGGAGCCTTTCATGCATAGTTTAGCAGTGGAGACTGGACATCCCTCAAAGGAAGACATTGTTGCAGCTGCCCAGACAAATCATATGGCCATGGAATGGCAGCACTTCAATGAGTATGCAAAATATGCAGCAACAGGCATCTTCCATGGTCATGTAGCTTTTGTCAAGCAGAGACCTGACGTGTTACAAGCTGCGACAGAAGATTTGCCAGCTGGAACTTTGGCTACTGGCAGGTCACAATATCTTTTCCTGTAGCTCCTGGGTACAGCAAATGGAATTGAGAGCGCTTTACCTTGGATAGTCATGTTGAGATAACGCAGTTCAGTGAAGTCGGTAGTAAGGCCTTGCAGCGTCACATTAGGAGGGAACCCTTCCAGCCTGTCAATCTAAGATTGCAGTGCGTGGAGAGTCTGTTGCAGACTGATATGTGCTTGTATGCATGCAATGTCTTTGAGATTGCTGTGCCAGGGCATTCGTTGTGCTGGGAATTGCTGAAATTTGTGTCATGCTAGCGTATCACATTTCAGTGAGTATCGACTCGAACTAGTGTGTTGGATGGCAAATCTACAATTTCCAGACCTGTAGTACAGCATGAAGTAGATGGTGTTCTTGGCGTGTAGGATTGTGTTTTCAGACGAATGCACTGTGCTGCTGAAGAATTGTCTGCTGCCACAAGATAGCCCCGCATTTGTGTGCCAAACAAAGATGAGGGGATTGTCGTGTTGACAGATCAGGCCATGATGTACAGGCTGATGCAATACAGACAGTACAGCTTTGCATGCTGCTTGCAATTTTGTGCCTGCGCTTCTTATGGCTCGCACAATTTCGACGACGTGACTCTTCTTGTCAAAACTTACAGAAGAGCAGATGCCGCTGGCAATGCTGAAGCAGTACACTACAAAGCAAGCTACCACTTCGACACTTGCAGCTTGTTCACATAATCTCAACACTCGATACCTTGAACGGCTTTCCACTTCATGCAACACGGCAGATCAGCCACAGCACCAGGCATGCGCCTTCATAGTAGGCAGCCATGTCGCCAGCCAAAATTTGGTGCTCAAAACACTGAAATTCAGTGCAGCAAGCATGAAAGGAGCAGCAATGACAAGATGACCTGCTCATGACAGACAAGCATGACCCAACATGGCAATGTAGGTTCAACCCATGTTGAGCTTAAAGCTGACAGCAGCAGTATATCGATCTTCGTGTTCAGCTTTTCTTCCCTGATAGATCGGGTGCAGCTGCTTAGGCCGCCAGGCGGAACTCGTACACAGAATTGGGAGAGCTGGAAAATTTGCCTTCGCCGCTCACGCTTGCCAAGGCCGAGGTTCCCGTGCCGTCGACGACAGTGAAGAAGCCCTCGACCGAGTGAGATGCCGCTTTGAATGTGCCTTTGCCTTGAGTGATAAAGCTCCCGCTTTTCCCATTGAGGTTCTTGGCCGTGACAGTGTCCGTAAAGATGAACTGTGCGTCGCCGTTGGGCAGGTAAGTCATGAGGTACTCTGCCTTGATTTCACCCTCCATTTCAGGCAAGGCGAATGTGACATGAGCAGGAGTGACCCGTGGCGTCTTTTGGCTTGTCCTGTCTTCGTCCCAGGCGATTATGTTGAATGAAGTAGTGTGCACCTCCATACTGTTACGAATGTTGTAGGTCTGCGCAGACGTGAAGTGCGATAGCACCGCAGCATGGACCGAAGCATGGACCGCAGCAGGTGCAGCATGCGAGACATGATGACCAATAGGATACCAGCTTTTGGAGCTGGGGGGGGAGGGGGGCTGAAAGGGGTTGACGTTGCCAATCATGGATTGTACACGAAATGTCACCATCAGGAAGATCAGGCCTCAGGCTACAAGCGTCTGTGAGCAAGTTTTCTGCAGCATGTGCATGAGCTCATGCCCAACTTGATGCTCATCTCATCACGACGCGCAAACTCCTGGTCCATGCCAGAAGTCAGCAACTGGCTGTCAACAGCCGATGACATGGGCTTTACAAGCTGGCGCAATCTCACAAGGGCCATCACAGAGCCCCTGCAGGTGGTGCGTACATCCCAGCATCAAGTCAAGCCTAGATGCGCTGCATTTCCTTTGAGGCAGGCAGGACAGAGAAATATGGTCAGTTGAAGTGGCATATGCTGTGCTGCAGCAGCATTGGATTCCGGCGCAGCAGCCACATGCATACGCAACAGTTTGTAAATTGACATTTGCTCTGTCATCATTCACCGTGGTCTGTATTGGTGAGTACACGAATTACAAAAGCCTGCGCCAAGGACCAAAACAAATTTCTGGCGTCAGCCTGAGCTTTACACTCACTAGCTTACTGCCGCCAGTGGTTGCAAACATCTTGAGAGCTGTCGCACAAACTTTTCAGAAAAACTTGTGACAAAATGAGCAGCACCAGCCTCTCAATTCTGGACGCAAGACTTGCCGAGTCCACTATCCAATTGCACGCTGACTGTCTAAGGGCATGATGCCATCCCAAATAAAGACTTAGGCACCTGCAGCAGGCTTTGCGTAGCTTTGAACATGTACTTCTAAAGGCTTCACAATACAAATCTGATGCCAGCAGTTGAGCTATTTCAAGTTCAGGAAAGTAGCTCTCATTCATGGATGCAGACAGATGAGGTAGTGCCAGGCTCAAACCCAATGTGCAGCACACTATCCCACTGCCACAGATGGAGATCAAGCTAGAATCTGCAAGAATTAAGCA
The DNA here is from genome assembly GCA_002118135.1 of Trebouxia sp. TZW2008. Lineage (NCBI taxonomy): Eukaryota > Viridiplantae > Chlorophyta > Trebouxiophyceae > Trebouxiales > Trebouxiaceae > Trebouxia > Trebouxia sp. TZW2008. Next base: position 172,858 of record BDIU01000111.1, read on the forward strand.
TGCGGGTTGCTAGGGAGCAGAATTTAACGCGACCATTATCTGACTTCAACTAGCAGAACATATATGCGCATTGAACTTGACAACAACATGCCAGCAACTCACAAAATCCGCTAATCTTGTCATGGGGACTTGCCACAACTGTGAATTCAGCCCAGACTGTCATGTGCACAATGCTAGCTCAATTCAAAACATCTTTCAACAGGTAAGAAAGGATGATTGCCGGCCAGAATGACAGCTTCCACAACAGCTTCCTTGAATGTCACTAATATACTGTTATGAAAAGCTGCATACACATCACCTTTTGGGCAATCTTTGGAAATTTCATTATACATGCAGCTTGTGCGTGCAAGCAGGCAAAGCTCACCGTATTGTGATTGAGCTTCAGTGTGATGTAGCATTGAGTAGCCAAAGTCAACTGCATGCTTGGCGACAGTGAAGCATGTCCTGGTCTCTAACGTGATGCAGGCTCACAAACTGATGCTTGCTGCCTGCATACATCCAAGACACAACTTGATCAGTCCAATTTTCAGAATTGTCTTTCAGATCACCAACTGAGTAAGGTTGGTCTGAGCGTCAACTCTGAGTGCTGAGGTGCGTTGAGGGAGTACAAACGTCTTGAGCTTGTTTCAGTGCACATTCAGGACCTCAGGTTGAGCCCCTTTGCATTCCTTGGCATGTCTTGCATCACGAGGGATGTCTCCCATCAAGAGCAATGCATACGTTTCAGCAGCAGCACATGCTTATGCAAGTCGAGGCGACAGCTTTCACCTCTTAAGGCTGCAAAACTTCATGTACTCTAGAATGATGACATGATGAACAAAAAAGTCTGGCTGATCTTGGGCACTCTCCAACAAGACAGCAGCAGCTGAATTCTCTGACACAAATATGTGGCACAAAAGTCTTAGACAACAACCCACTGAAACAGCCCTCTGACTCTGTATCATTGCTAGCGTCAGCACTTCAGACTAGAAAGAAGAAGGCTTCTGTTACCTGTTGTATGCCGGGTTGTTCTGTACATACTGCTTCCGGACTGCATGTTGTTGCACAGGACTGGTGCGGCTGTGTATAGCCTGCTCCCAGCTGCCCCTTTTGGCGTTACGCCACCAAGCTAACGAGCTCGAGCTGGCTGTAAAGTCACCAGGCGTCAAGTCATTCTTGTCGTAGTCCCACTCTGCAGCTATAGATGGGTAAATTGTTTGCAAGGAGTTGCATTTGCAAGCTGCTCTGTTAGTACAGTAGGGGCATTTCTGTGCTCTTTTGGAAGCTCTATTGGCTGCTGAGGCTGTCCAAGCGTGTGGCTGGCCATAAGGACATTTGTTGCAGACCCAATGCAACTTTTTAGCACTTCTCAGGGTAACTGTGTCTGGAAAATTCCCTTCATCAGCGTTTTGCTTATAGTCCCATTCAGCTAAGAGAGGGCTGTGGCACTGAGCAAAAGTCGGATGCCTAAACTTGGTTTGGCCTTGCCGACTGCAAATTGAGCATTTGCTGCCTGAGCGAACTTTTGCCACAGGCTGTGCCATCCATTCCCCTCCGCAGCCGTCACAGTACCAGTGAGACATCTTGTTGCTGTAGGCAAGCACTGTGTCTGCAGTGCAGCCATTTCTGGCAGTGTCCCAGAAGACTGCAACTTTTGGGGCAACGGTAGCAAGCGAATTGTGCTTGCACAGCTTTCGGCCAGCACACTGTGGACAGCGTGAACCACGGCTCCTGTGGCCTACTATTGCCTGCCACTGATGCAGGTGACCGTCCGGACACTGGCGGCATTGCCACCAGACCCTCCTGTTGCTGAAAGGTGTTACAGCGATGTTGCCCAGATGAGCATTGGCTGCAACATCCCATTGCTGTTGAAGGGTGTTGTTGAGGGCGGATATGTCTGGGCCTGCTTGGCCTGGTTTCTCGTTTGTGCTGCAGAGGATATGGCCGCGCTTCAGCCTGCCAATGTAGCCTACGTGAACAAAATGTCAAGTCAAGGCTCATCCAACGTGTCACGAACAACAGTCAGCTGCGGCGGACATGAAATAAGACATAAAACCGAAATGAGGCCTGCACCTGCACCTGCAGCTTGCAATTGCCGCCTGTCACTGGACTGGAGTGATCTGCTTGCTCGAGACAGCCTAAGGTTGCGATTTGTACGATTTGCCAGCCTGCCAGCAAAAAACACAGACACTTGCTGAAACACGGGGGTGTGTTAAAGAGTGGCATAGTCTCTTCGGTCAGCGCCCGAAACACTCACTTGCTGTGACATGGTTCTTGAGTTACTGCTGGCACCTTGAGACATGCGCAAGGGGCTGCAATCATCCTTTCAGAATGGCAGCTGCTTCGACTGGTGTGTGGCGACTTCTGGCTTGTTGAGCAGGCCGGCAACACTGGTGTCACCAACCTGTCTCTAAGCAACCCAACTTAGCGAAGAAGATGAAACGGCTCCGAGTCACAACAGCTTTCCATCAACAATGGAGTTATCATGCTTGCAACCTTGCTTGATGGAGAGCTACTCTCACGATTGACAGAAAACTTACATTCAGGGGTACCCTACTGGATCCTAGCAGCAAAGGTGAGCAACAACACCTCAGTGAAGGTAGGGTCATTGCACAACGAGTGCAGGCTGACAGCGGCTGGAAACGCACACTTTTGAAAGAGAATCTGAAGTGCTTTCTGTGACCATGTACGCAAGTATCAGCCGCACTACAGATGACTTGGAAAACAATGTACAGCTTCACCGTGTCAGATGAGACATTTCACAAGTTCAGATCAAAATCCATTTTAACAGGTGGTTCTGACATGCAAAACAGCATCAGCATGTACATCATAAATTGTCAGGAAGCAGACTTGATCAGTCATTGCACAATCTGTCACCAAGCAAAGCTGCAATAGCTAAGCCTATTTCATGACACTGCCACAAATGGCTATCTCAACTGACTGACTGCAACTAATTATAATTGTCAAGTGCAGCCTTGCAAAAGTCAACACTCAACCAATCAATCAACACAGACGGATAGTAGCAGCACTACTGCAAGGTCTTGCACATGCTCTTGAAGCACATGTGCCGCTTGAAGCTATCTTTGCATTTTGCCAGCTTTCTCCTAAACCCGTTGCTTGACTTGCCATCAGAGCTGTTGCGGATGCTAGTCGCTACACTGACTGTGCTGGAGCATAAGTCGTCCCTTGAGAAGCTGAGACTCCTGTTCACTAACCTCAAAGTGACACTTGCATGAGCAGTTGCTGACAAGCAAGCACCTGGTGCACGATAAGGTGTCCCCGCTGCATGCTCACTTACATCTAGGTGACTGTTGGTCTGCCTGTTTTCCAGGCTGCTGAGTAATGCTGAGTGATCCTCATCCAACTCAGGGTCAACAGCAGTAGTAAGCATATGCCATTCTTCATCAGGCACATGCAGTGGGTCAACAGGGCTCAAGAGTGCAGTGGAACTGGAATGTGAGGTCATGACAGAGGCATTTGGCAATCCCTGGCTGCTGCTGATATCAGAGGTAGAGGCAGTTTGCAGTGAAGTGTCATTTGGCTGTTGGACTGCTATAAGGGCATTGTTTGGCCATGAGTAGCAGTGCTTGCTTGCATGGTGGTCAAAAGTCTTTGTGGAGCATGGAGTGTAGCTGAGCATCTTCTTGGCTAGCCGCTCCTGCTTGCAGTAGAAGTCCTGTGTTGCCCTTCTGACTGTGGGATTACCCTGCCGCCACAGCTGTGGCTGTGGCATTGCCTCCCATGATGTTGGCGTAGCGGGCAGCGACTTGCAAAGGTGAACCACAGGCAACCCTCTTGACTGAGCAGGAGATGATTTTGCTGCTGCTGAAGCAACTGTTGCTGCGCTGCCAACTGGTGCAATGGGTTCTGGCAACTGGGACTGATTCACTGCCAGTATGAGACTCCTTGCTGGTGTGCCTGTCTTCATAGTGAGCTGATTCTGGGCAATTGTCGCATCTGCGTGAATCTGAAGCACAGGTCGAGCAGGCCTGGAGTGGGTCGACAGCTTGACAGGTGATCTGCTGACCACTACAGAGGACATGTGCTCTGCGGACGGCACAATCTCACTGCTGCTGCCTGTGTCCCAGGGGACGAGAACATTGCTTGGTGTCAGGAAAGTTTCTGTGCCGCTGATGCTTTTGTATGCTTCCCGCCAACTGCTGCTGCTGCCATTGATGCTTGCACTGCTAGCTGAGTGAGTCAAAGCAGACTGCACTGCGACTTGACATGGGACGCACAGGTGCTTCGTAGCTGATAGCAGAGGCTTCACATTACCAGCGCAGATGTCCAACAGCGCTGCTATGCCTGCACCAGCATGAGTGTGTAAATACACATGCAAAGAGTTTGCTGAAAGAATGCTCACAAGGGTGCTGTGCGCCTGTCGCTACAAACCATTTCCTGAAACCCTAAGAGTCTTGTGATGCCCTGCTTTGCACAGGGAAGTTTGAGCAGGTGTTCGCTTGGAGGCAAGGTACTTTTGCACCTTGCACAGCTTGAGACACTCACAACACAGGCAAAGTTTCTATGCCAGCACAAGCCTTGTGGCGTGAATGTACATGCAGCATGACCCAGCGTAGCCTAAAGAGGCAACTTTTCAAGCCTCAAGGTCTAGACTGTTCACTTTAGAGCGTTTCAACAGTGAGCATGCCAGCCAAAATGCAAATCCTCCACAGATGTCTTTTTTTCTAAAACTTGCTGTGGAAAGACAAGGCTGAAAGCAGGTGGAATGGACAAGAGCTGGCAGTGATCACTCACCTAAGGCCGTATGGGCAATCAATGCCAATATTGATAGTGCATTGAGTAGGTCCTGGAAGCTGGTGAAGATTATAGCTCTCTGCATCCAGCCTGTTCTTCCTGCATCAAATGCAGCATGCAAGTCGACCAACAGCATGACAATCAGCGCAATAGTTTCATTTGCCAAGACCAGCCTGATGTATTCAGTGACAATGGGCTTACATGAGAGGAACAGGAGCTGCTGTGATGTGCAACGACCCTTTGCTGGCCATGTGATGATGCGTCCTGGACACAGCTGCAATCTCATGAAAGCTGTAGAAAAAGAAAAGAAAAGAAAAGAGAAAAAAAAAAGTCTACGCCGTCAGGCGTCATAACGGGAGTTCCTGTCTAAAGAGGCAGCCCGAGATTAAAGCTGTATGCCAGCGCAGACTTAGTGCGACCCCGACAGCATTGCAGCACCAGTTTATACCTGACTTTGCATGTGCCATCAGAATGACTTCAATCTGATGAGATAGCAGAAAGTGTAGATAGCAGGGCAGTGTACATGCATGTTTGATGATTATGCTCATCACAGACACACAGATGCTGAAGAATCTTCTCAGCAGATACAGTCACAACTCTGAACAAAGTGTGTAAAAGTTCTCACCTGGTGGATTGAGCTGATTGGCCCTGGTGACATCCCGAGCACCACAAGCCCTTTCAGAAGTGGTGGGCTTTGCCTCAATGCTCATAACAGCGGGATGATGACAACAGCACATGCAGCTTTGTTGCAGTGGGTGCTGTGTACCAGCTCCATTTGCTCAGGCATGCTGTGTGCAGCACTAGATGAGAAGGGTAGCTTGTGATGGTAGGCAGAGGTAGTCTGGTTTCTTGGCATGTGGGTGGACCACAAACAAGGCTCTGCTATTGTCTTGGCTGGGTACGGCAGAATTGGCATGAAGGCGGCAGGCATGGTCTGGGGTTTAGACGTCATCTGAAGACCGAACTGCTGACTGGCAACAGTCTCTGTGCTAATGATTGCAATGCCTTGCAGTGCCGATGTGATTGGGGACAATGGTCTGTCTGCCAGGTTGCGCACCGCAGGTACTATACAGCAGGGTGTCAGCCACTGCTTGTAGTGCAAGTATGCTTCTGTTGCTAGGCTTCTGTTTGCTGACGCTGCTGGCGGGTGCGTTGAAGAAAGAAGTGTTGATGGCAGCTGATGACTTTTTGCTGTGCAGAGCACAGTGGGGTTGCTGTGACCCCAAGCATCTGGAACTTGGTGCCCACAAAAGTGCATTGCAGAGGTCTTCAAGCAACAGTGCCCACAACATGCTGCAGCTGCCACAACTTGAGCATTCTCTGGGAATACAGCTGCCTGCATCTGAGCACTGGCAGGCGAGAGATCAAACATGTAGCAAGAGTGCTCCAGCATGACAGACGCATGGACGCATGCCAGAGCTGCTTCACCGCTGATGTTGCCGAACTGCGTCCATGATCCACTGCAGCCAGAAAACAGGGGCTTTCCCTTGTTTCCCAAGCTGTCTGTCTGCTGCAGTGTGTCTACGCTGACATCAGCAAGCTTCAAGTCTGCGATTGTACAGAAGCACAAATACGATGCTTGTGGCAACTCAGGCATGCTGCTCTTTGGCGTCAGGCCAAGGCTGTCAGAGTGGTAGTCTGAGTCTAGCAGTTCAGTGAAGCCGTGCAAGCGCTGCAGGTCCACTTTGGCAGGGTCACAGCATGATGCATATGGGATGGAGATAAGAAGGAGAAGCGCAGCTGCGAGAATGTGCGAGGGCTTCCATGGAGATTGGCAGTGGGCGGGACTTTTGCTGCTGAATCGAGCAGAAAAGTTCTTGATCCAGTGCTTTATGGTACATGACTTGCTCAGCTTTACTGCTGCGCATACCATCTTGACTGCTGCCTGACAGCTGAAAGCGCAGAAAGTAATTGCATGAACAAAATCGATTGTTGCCGCTGTCCTGCTTTTGGTACATGATAAAAGTTGCAAAGTCAGAGGGGAGCACAATCAAGCCAGTTTCTAAAAGACATCTCACCTGCAAAGATGTATCGACACACGGTCAGCACGCCTCGCATCAAGCTACTGGACAGGCCCAAGTCGCAGAGAAGAGTGGTCCCTGATGCAAGCAGCACAGCAGTGAGTGTTACTATCCAATCAGGTGCAGCACGTTGGGCTTACGGTCTGAACTCACCAAAAGCGCAGACTGTAGAAGCTGCCGCGAGGGTGTACAGGCCTTGCAAAAGCATCAGCAAGGTGCTCAACACGGCTGTCTGTGTGATCACTATCCACGTGACTGTTGAGAAGGGGTTCGACAACTCCGCTTTGACTCGAGACATTGCCAGAGTGCAAAGCTGTTGTGCGACGTCTCAGGCTCTCGCGCAGATGAAAGTAGGCGCCAGCGAGGTTATGTGTGTCCTAAAATGAGGCAGGACGCAAAGTTCTATTCTGCAGACAATCTTGGAGCCGTTTGAAATGGCTGGGCTGGGCTCTTCTTCCTTTTTCACGAGCAAGATCGTTCGACACAGCCAATGGGGACAGTTTACTCCCGCAAAATCCGTGTGGGGCCTGACTGTACTCAACATGAACCAATCAAGCAGCGCCACAGGGCTGGATTCTGATCTGAGGTGCATGGTTCGAGATGCCTGCGCGACGTTTAAGTTGAGTGCCCGTGCGTCGTAGGTGTATCGTAGATGTACACGTCTGAGGTACGAGGGCTGTGTAGACAGGGCTCAAAGCGCATATTGGCATAGCTCGTATTGCACAGCGACTGCGATAAGCAAAGGGTCAGGGACTGATCAACCGAGTGGCATCGACTTTGACCAGTCACTGCACATTGGTGTTGCGCATAGCCTAACTCCTTCCGGTGCGGTTAGTCATTGGCAGAACGCATGAAGCAAATTGCCACGGGCGACTGGTTGGTCGGCCTTGTCGCCCAAGTCGCCTGAAGCACAGCATGCTCGCCGCCGGTGGTGCTGGCAGAGCCTTGGCAGCGGCATGTATACTGCTGTTGCTCGGGGACATTCGGCATGCTGCGGCAGCTCCAGGCGACATTGGTTCGGCTACAGTTGGTCCTGCCGAAACCGACTTCTGCGAGGAGCCTGTTGTGCTTGAGCCAGGATTGCACTTGGTGCATTGCATATCTCCTACAATTCGTATGACCCCTGGTCAGGTACATTCAGCGCAGCATTGTCCTGTTGTCAGCAGTGCAGACAATCAACATCACCACACCTTCCTCCCTTGCAATGTGAGCAGACTGTGACACAAGGATTGAACACCTTTTGCGCAGGTGGTCAACATAAATTTGCTGTACCCTAACCCATTCCCAGCAGATCAGACAGTTGCAATTGTCAACCAGTCAGCGCAGCTCATACACGTGGCAGACAAGTTGCCAGTCACCCCAAACGAGGTGCACAGCTCATGCATCCTCATGCAGCATGTCATGCAGCATATCTGGTGCCAGCATGTCTTGTTTGCACAACATTCTTGCCAGTACATCAACAGCAATAAGACACGCACAAGAGCTGAGCAGCAACAGGCTGACTGAGCATACAAGCAGCAGCATGCCTTGTCACGTCTGCCCATGTGACACTTCTAGGGAGATGCGTGTCATGTGTTGCATTGCCTTTGCAGGTATATACCCATCACTTTGTCACAGTGGACACCCTCATGGTTCCCCCTCCTACTGGACAAGGCTTGATGACCAGACCAGCCTTCTCAGAACAGCACCGTCTGCTTGTCCCTGCCAACATGCTCCAGTCAGAAATCTCCAGGTGAGCTCACTGGATGCAACATCATTGCTCATCAGAGGCTGACCTACTGTCTGATTCAGAGCAGCGAAAACACATTGCTGATTGCAGCATGCTTGCTCAGCCCGCAAGTTGTATCACACACTATCATGCTGTGACGTCAAATCCTGTCTGCTCAACCCCCTGGCAAAGGCTGCAAGATAGCAGAATCTGCTGTGACAGCATGCATGCTGATGAGGCATGGCAGGCCTGTTTAGGAACATGTGTCTAAGCAGCAGGCAAAATCACTGCGGACTTTGGTGGTAAGTACGGTCTGCTTCATAGCGGCAACACTTATGATTTGCTGATGTGGTGCAGGACAGTTAACATCCACCTGATCAACACACTTGGTGTTGAAGACGTTGCATCCTGCATAGAGTGCAGATGCCCTGCTGAGCTGGAGTTGAAGAATGGTGGGGGTGTGCTGTGCTGCACAGACTGCCCCAGCACATCTCCCAGAGGCATTATAGAGTATGCCATGGAGTACTCAACCATCTACAGGCAAGCTGCTTTTGTCAGGAACTGCATGCAAGCAACGATTGCAGTCTAAATGTGCATGCAAACAAAGAGTAAAGTCTAGGAACACAGGACTCCTTGTTTGCAATCACAGAGTATGTCGTGGAGTACTCTTTTTAACTACAGGTAGGCCATCGCGGTGGAAGTGCACAGCATGTAATCAAACAAAGCACTGCATGTATGGCTTTGCAAGGGAGCACAGCGGGCTTGTATATCACAGTTGTGACAGAGCACAAGCAGGCTCAATATCAGACAACAGGGCGTCGACAGCGATCGTGTCAGCAGACCAGGGGAGACAGAGGCACTTTGCAGCTTTCTGATGTCCAGCATCAGCAAACCTTCAGCGTCAGCAGCGTGAGCAGACAGCTTCAGAAACGCACAGCATTCCGGGTTGGTCACAGTGATACAGCCAGCCGTCCTTTGTAGTACCTTCACAGCTTCTGTCATGTCAGCAAAGGTCCTGAGTGCTGTGACATGTGGAGCCTTACAGTCTTGTCAGCAGCAACACTTCGCCTGCAGCATCATTATATGGATACTGCTTTGATGATCTGCAGCAGGGCTATGCAAGCAGCAGCGCCAGCAGCAGCTGCAACAGCAGCAAAATCCAGCAGCAGTAGCAGCTGAAGCAGCAAAACCTGCAGCCAAGGCTGCTGCAGAAATCAGCTGCAGCAGCACAATTCTGCCAGCAGCAATTGTGCCACAACAGCACACAAGCAGCAGCAAAGTCTCTGACAAGCCACTTCAGCAAAGCTGGTTAGGAAAACAAGAATGATCCTGCCATTCGTGTCATGAGTGCGAGGCAACCTGAGGAAAAGGGTGCGCTATCCAGCTGTAGCATGCTTGCTGGTCCAAGAGCCGGCATCCGTCAGCTGTGTCAGCATGTCAGCTTGCCAAGACTTCGACTGTTCTGCAGAATTTGGTAGTTGTCCCATGGCAGCCATGTTTTCATTACAGAATGGGCATGTTATGGCCTTCCTGTAATGGCACTGCAGTGGGCACAACATGCTGCCATTGAGTGTGCTGTCTTGCACATGTGACATCTGTGCCATGCAATGCAGTGTGTGAATGCACAACTGTGCACATCTGCATGCATGTCTGGCGGCATGACAGCCTACGCTATACTGCAACCTGCCATGTGTATGTCACATGCAATCTTGCATGGCACAGCCTGTCGTGCCCCTCCTTTGTGGCGCTGCATGTGCACTAGAGCTGTTGCTTGAAATTGAGCTGGAAGAACTTCACTCTCGTGACAGACGTACAGGAGGTACTGGCAGCGCAGTCTGGATGTCCTCTTCGCTCTTTCTGGTTGCAACCCCCCAGTTGCTCTGCACATGTCTCCATGTTCCTCGGTGTCTCCCCAATGAGCACATTGGCAAAACAAGCACTTTGGTTGCTTGGTGATGAACTATCGACGTCTACACCCTGAACACATGAGGGCTGCTTCAGGCTGCATTACAGGCCTACATGTGTTGGCATTCTGAACCTTGCGCTTCAGCAAGAAGAGGAACAGTCCTGCTGGGCTTTACAGGGCCACTGATCATATTGAGAAGTGTTGAAGAGGGCCCTTTGGCCATTCTCAGGAAGTGCCAAATGACCCTGTTGCAGCACTCCTCAGTGCTGTCAGCAGCCTCGTGGCACCCAGCAAAGCTCTGCTCATTCCCAATCTCAACAAGCATCAGGGCATCTGACGCTGCTGACAGGAAAGCGATCTCAGACTATTGCACCAGTTGTCAGTGCTGTCAGCAGCTTTCTAATGCGCAGTAGAAGTCTTCCTCATACTGGATTTCCTGCCCAGGCGTTGAGTCATCTGACATTTCCAGTGCCTTCTTTGGTGACTGAGGAGCAGAGAAGGGATGCCTCCGGCCATCCAAGGCCTCTCAATTACGCCTTCTAGCTGCTTAGCTAACAGCGCAGCGCAGTCCTGAACATCCTAAGTTGCAGACAGTTTCAGATATACTCAATTTGACTCCACACATTTGTTGAGGCGTATATCGTTCGTAATTTACGTCACAGGACATCAACGCCTTGTAGACTTTTTGTTTCCTTCTCTTCCTTTGCAACAACAGATTGTGGTGTACAGGGTGTTAGAGGCTGAAGATGAAGTGACGCCGCTACGCTTGGCCAGGATAGATGCTGCGAGAGGCATTGGCGAGCGCATTGAGTATGAGGTGCCCGCAGACCCTGCAGGTTAATTTCCCACTTTGTTGTTCCTGTTTGCGTTTACTGCACAAGAGGCCAAGTCACATCATGGCTTTGGTTTGTCCTGTCAAATCACCAGGGACTTTAGTGGTTGGCAGTTTTCCTGCTGCAATAGGTTGCCAAGCTGGACTTGAGGCTGTCTGCAGCGTGCATTCTTGCTGCACCCAGCAGCAGCAACCTCAGAAACAAAGCATAAGGCATGGCTTGTTGAAACTGACCTGACCATTCTAGTTTGCACACTTAGGATATTGATATGCTGTCGCGTGATGCTGCTTGGCACATGTGATTTTGACTCATCCTTCTCATTTCAGCTGCACATCCTTTACGCTTTGCACCTGCGCTCAAATCATCTGTATGCATGTGTAAGAACAATCTTGCGCAGATATACACTACACTGTCAGCAGCAGCCAGAGGTCCTTCTGTACATAGCAGGAAACGTAGATGTGCTGCAATACCCACAGTTGTGCACAGCAGCCGTGTTTGGACCAGCCCGCGGTCCTTTGTACTTGTGCTGCAGCAGGAAATACCAATTTGCTTTCTTAGGGGTAGACACGATCAACCTGTCTCACTGCAGTACACGCGGTGAAAATGTGGTGGACTGCATTGTTGAATGGATGTCTGAAAAGAAGTTCAATGTTGATACTATCGTAAGCACTCTTGGAACCTGTGTCCACCTGGTGGCTGCTGGGTGTGGGACAGTTGAGGCCCCAAGTTCATATCTACAGGATTAGTTACAAATTTGTGACCTTAGTCCTTTCAGCATGTGGAAAAACGAGTTCCAGCTTTGATGCAGGCGGTGAGAATGTGGTGGACTGGCACGTTATGCTTAGTTGCGCAATTGTTGGGAGATCATCAAGACTTTGTGAGAGCAGGAAAGACCAAGTGGTTTCTGTGTGGTGCAGGTGGTGAGAATGTGGTGGCCTGGGACTTCACGCTGAATGAGCTGGTGCCTGGAGAGCCACTGACAGAGCCTGTGCAGGCCCTCAGATGCGACGGCCACCAGCATGCAGGTCAGATATTTTGCTGATACTGACAACAATCATGTTGCTCACCATCATGCCATTACATAGCCTCAAATGATTACTGCTAACTCCTGCAATAGTAGCAACATGGACAAGCCCAGCAAGCATGAAGCAGATACCCAAGCGTCATGGAGCACACATATGTTTGAGCTCATGTTCAGAGCATTTTGAGCACATGCGTCACTTGCTTGGCAGTGCATAGCATGCACCCTGGGCTGCAATGTATGGTCAGCATAGCATGCAGTTGTTTACGGAGCGCATGCTGAAGGCTCAGTGGTCGTCTGATGTCTACACAACCACAAACACCTGAAGTGATGCTCACAGGTGCTATTTGCTTGGAGCTCTATGACAGGAGTACTGGCGCCAAAATCTGCGAGTCATGCCCACAGTTTGGGTCATTGCCAAGTAAGCAATGCTTTGCACGCGGGATGTCGTCATGTACTGTGCACATTCCAAATTGCACATGTAAGCATGTGCTGCACTAGCAAGTTGCTTCGTTTTGCTGTGAAGCATGGTCTATCTGCATGCATTGTGAGTGTGCTTGACAGCTGCATAAAGAAGTTGGCATATCTGCACATTGATGCAGTATGGATGCTGGCAAGCATTGCAGCAGAGTGCCTGATTTTCAAATGCAATCCAGTCAACCTAGTTGTACAGCACAAATGCACTATCTGACTTTTGTCTCGTACTGTGGTGCTGTCAACTATTGAGTCTGAACGTACTTTCTCTCGCTGTGATGCTGTTAACTGTTGTGTCACTGTATGACTGAGATTCCTTCTCCTTGTGTCGCAGCTGCAAAAGGGGACATGGAGTTTGTGATGTCCATGTCAACCAGCAACATCACGCCTCCATACCAAATACACCCTGAACAGCAGCTGCGCATCAAAGCCCGCTATGATGCCACTGTCAGGCACACAGGTATGCAGCCGAAAGGCCGTTGCAGCTGCCTTCGCGTCGTTCAAGTCGACCTTCTGCAGCATCAGGCCTGTCATGTGATGCCTGCAAGCACTTTATGAGTGTGTACAACAGCCATCAGCTTTCTTGAAGATTTTTGCTTTTGAGTAAGGTCCAACTTCAAGCTTCAAGCTGGCAAGTTTGCATAAACTGCCAGCTGGGTTCACTGTTGGATCCAGCACTGGCATGCTGACTAAGTCAAGATTGTGCAGCAAAAAGGTCTTAAACCCTGTTAGCGGCATACAGAAGCAGTGACTTGCCTCCAGCCTTTTGTCAGGCTGAGTTGCGGAAAAGCCTGCAGTGCACAGAACAAGCCTTAGACATTTCTTGTATGCATGTTAACCACTGACTGGCATGGCTGTAGGGGTGATGAGCATCATGTTCCTGTATTACTCTGAGGAGCAGACCATCAGAGGCAATCAGGTAGCGCCACACACAATGGACACCAACCTGATCAGCACAGGAGAGTTCCTCATGAAGTACCCTTCCATCCAGGATCACATGGCGCCCAGCTGCCATGATGAGTTCTTCAAGGTGTGCACGCTTGTTATTCCTTACCTTGTTTTTGTGAGCCTGGCCATCACCAATGCTTTGAGGCGTGTACTGACACTTACACCACTGTCCACGCTATGTTCAAGCTTCGCATCAAATGCAAACATGTTGTGCCTGGTTGATGACTTTGATGAAGTTCCTTGACATGTGTCAGACGTCCAGTGGGATGTTTTGCCTCAGGACTTGCTGAATAGCCCTGTGGCTGCGCATGTTGAAAGCTGGGGTGTTGCCATGCTTTCTGTTTGCTCCTGCGATGGAGACAACGTTGCTGAGCAATTTTGCTGAGCAAGGACACAAAACAGGTTGCACACAGTGTTGTGCGTCATGCACACTTTGAATGCTTTTATCTTTGTTGGCAAAATGCTGTTCTGATCTGTTTGGAGGCTGAGTTTTGTTGCATTGCAATGTCCCTGTGTTGCCTATATGCATGTGCTCAGTCAAAATGTGCCCATCGCCCAGGTGTGGAGTGTGCATAGACAGCAGCAGCAGCTTGCAAGAGGAAAATGCCATTGTGTGCTGCAGCATGCTTGGAAGCATCACACCCCTCAATGTTTGTGCAGCAGCAGGCAGGCATTCTGTCAGAGTTCTGACATTTGGAAGTCACAGTCATTGAAAGCAATTCTCCAACTTTTCCCCAATTTGCTAAGCTTCGATTGCTGCTCAGGTGTGGAGCGTGTGTCCGATAGACAGCAGCAGCAGCTTGCGGGAGGAGAATGCCATCGTATGCTGCAGCATGCTTGGAGGCATCACAGCCTCCAAGTGCTTGTGTGATGAGCTAGGGCATGCAGAACCAGACCTGCTGCACTTCATCACAAGCTGGCAGCAAGTTTGCAGTACTGAGACGCTTACAAAGGTGAGGACAGCATATTTATTGATCACAAGCTTGCTGCATGTGCTGACACAAGTGCTTGTGAGATGAGCTGAACCATGCTGAACTAGACCTGCTGCACTTCATCACAAGCTGGCAGCAAGTTTGCAGTACTGAGACACTGACTAAGGTAAAGGCAGCATGATTGTCGCTGGGTCTTTGTCAAAGGATTCATCTTAGTTTGATGGTGCAAAATATTGGAACCTGCTGTAGATTCTGATAATTATTACTCCAATTAGACAAATGCTCAGTTGCCTGTGTTTCCATGCCTGTGTATAACGCAATGGATGGCCACAGGGCAATGTTGCTAGCTGACAAAGTCTGTGTCTGTGAGGTGTTTGTGAACTGATTGGACATCCGGCCTCTTTTGTAAGCTTATTGGTGGCAGCGGCTGCTGCTGCGTATGCACATTACTCATCAAAGCCTTGGACTTGCAATATGCGTCACTCAAGGAGGTTGCTCAAGTGCTGTGTATTTTTTGCAGGAACTGTCAGCGTCTTGTCCTGCGCTGCGTGATGAAGAGTACTGGGCCTGGTCCAACATCTACCTGTTTGTCTCCCCAAACGACCTCAACATCCTGACAACAGAGCCTCAGTACCTTTCCGCTGGCTTAGTCATGATGTGGAGCAACTGCATCAGCACCGTGCTGTTCTTCTTGGTCATCCAGAAGGTGCTGAGGAAGCTGCTGAAAGACAGGTTTACTAAGCTGGAGATTCACGAGCAGTTCATCATCTGCACCCATGTGATCCTGGTGCTGATCTTTGTGTTACAGCTCGTACCATACAGTTACCTCATGACGCGAATGCTGTTCAGCTCTCAGCTTGCTGATATTCTGCAGCGGCACTATCAAATCTTCTTCTGGTCAGTCTCGTGTCATGGGATGCTGTACTTGGTTGAAGGAGGCTTCAGAAGCGTCGTCAGGCTCAATTCCCTTCTGCTTCTTCATCACGTTCTATTCTTTGTAATGCCCATCTTGCTTTTCATCAGCGGAAGGGTTTTGGTCTTCAAAGCAGGGTATGTCTTGGACCTGTTTGCAACGTATGAGTTTGGCCTTTACGCAAGTTTGATTTTGCGACGGCTGAGGGCCCCAACAAAGTGGGTTCAGATCTCCTTAGCAGGTGGGGTCGGTGTGTACGCAGCGACTCGGGTAGTACAGTTTATTATTTTATCTGGCCTGTTTCTTGGTACTTTTGATGTTGAGAAGGGGGACAAGTGGTATTGGATTACGCTGATAGTCACAGTTCTGCTGATCATCATTCAGAACTTCACCTTCATCATCTATTATGGCATGTACACCCGGCTTTACAAGACAAACACAGACACAGCTAGGAAAGGCCGGTATTCCCCAGTAGCAGAGATTTGCCCTCCTGACTCAGACACTATTGAGTCAGGAATCAAGGGCAACAGTACCCATATCACAGACAGTGCCAAGGGCTTGTGAGTTAGTGAGTTGCAGTTGAGCGGTGAAGTCAATGAGAAGTGCCTTGCTTGATGCTTCAGGCTTGCGATTGAACAGACATAGGCTGTTTTTGATACTTGTAAAGCCTCATGTGCAATGAATAGACAATGACTATTCCTTCAATTTTGTGACTGACATCATACGTGAGCTCTTTGGGCAGCCATATGCTACTTCACCTGTACTACGTGATGCCTGATGAGCACAAATGCAGCAAGAATATTGACCTTTGTGCACCTATCTCGCAGCCTTGCTGATGCTGTTGTTTGCTTCAGCTTGAATCTTGCATGCAATGTTCATCCTGACTATACGTGCAGCAGTTGTGGCTGTGCAAGTGCAAGAGCGGGTTTTGATGCAAGCTGAAAAGGCAATATCTGAAAGCAACGCACAAGTTTGTCTAATGCTGCATAATTCGCAAAATTCTATTTCAGCCCTGGCAAAGCCTCGACTGTCATCATAGACTGTACTGTACAAAGTTTCACGAAAATGATTTCAGGGATGAACAGAGCGCTGGCACCCTGTTCAAACACAGATCATCGTGGACATTCAGTAACACAACCTGCAGCATCGGCGATTGTCCACAGCATGTATAGGCATTGAACCATTGATCAGACAGCACACGCGTTTGAGACACCATCCTGCTTATGTACTGGAGACTGTACTGAAACCTGTTGATTGGCACTTTCGAAAGTTGAACAGCGTCTGTCTGAGACAAAGATCAGGGTTTGTCAAACAGTATCAACAGCAATGGCTCTGAAACAAGGACCACTGAACATGCCAGCAGCATTGAGGAGCATCTACAAACACTGACAGCATTGCAAGAATAGGTTGCGCAGCACTTTGCAATGGGCCTACCCAACAGAAGAATTGCATGAGATGGGAATCCTGCCATGCTAATATACATCTTTTGCATGCCAGCATGCATGCAGTCATGACACAATCTGATTCCAGCCTGTCGATTTTGCAGCGCAGCAGCAGCAGCTGTTGCGCCTCTTCGCAACATATTTGGTGGACAGTCCTGCTGTGCTTGTACAGCCAGCCTCCATGTTGTCTGCCAAAGGTCAGTAGAAGCTTATTGACGGCAACATTATCAGGCATTTGTTGTCATCCTTGAGACCGCTAGTCAGTGCCAAACTGTGTGCCGCGGTACGACTGCAGCGGTGGCATCAGACAACTTGATCGGCAAGCCCAGTCCACAGCACCGGGGTTTTGTAGGCGGAAGGGGACCTCTCAGCTTGCCGATTGATGACGATTCTGAAAGGCTCTGGTCATTCGCGATGGGGAACCAAAGGAGCCTATCGAATGCCTTTGGCCGGGTGTGCCGAAAGGCTGAATACTGATGCGCGGGCTGATCGCCTGACTGCTACTGCGTCGCCTTGACATGGGCAACGGCGTTGCAGGCTGGTCTGATGCCCCTGCAGCGGTCCCAACATGAGTCAGTCACAAGAGTTTGGCTTTGTGGTCTATGCACCCAGGGTGTTTGACGTATCACGTGACTAGCTTGCCCTGAGTCAGCAGCTTAGCTGCGGGAAATGCTGAAGCAGCCGGTGTCTTGTGAAAATACTGCAAGCTCACAATCATGTGCAAAGCATTGGCTTTGAACCTTGCAGCTGGCTTAAGCTTTGCATGGGGATCAAATTGCTTGGACACTACCCAGCTTATTTCTTGCCAATGCTGATGCAACTTCCATGTGACACTGAAGGCCACAATCACTCAATGTCTGGCTGCATGCAAGTCTCCATTTTCACACCACGTCACACATGACCTTTTCAAAGGAAGCAATAGCAACGGCAACGGCAACAGCACCAGCAACGTCAGTAACAGCAATAGCAGATTAGAAAATGCTCACCTATAGTTGACGCATTAGCTGCATCTGCATCATCATTCATAGCTTGCTCTAGGTCTGAGCCCACATGTCCATATACAGAATGCTGATGGGCCTGTTGTATGGCTAGTGACTCTTCTTGTGCCTTTTGGGCTTCCTTTGGCCAGTCCACCCTTAGCATGGACACTGAGCACAGCGTAGCTGCAATGACAATGGTTCAAAGTCAACAGAAATCGATCTGTAGCTGGACCAAACGCACAACCAGCAATTCTTGCAGTCATTCTCAATGTCACTTTGAACACTGCAGGTTAGTGCTTCATGAGTTCAGTGAAGAGCTGCACCACCGTCTCAGCAACATCAGGCATGGTTCAGCTAGATCAAAACGGCACGCAATCCAGCTGTACCAACAGCAACTTGTTCATGCAGTCCCGCAATATGTGGAAGACATGCTTGGATTGAAACGGCCTACAGTCATATCTTGTCATGAGGAACACTTTATATACATTCTTGTCTTGGGAAAATTGCACCTGGGAACTGCTGCCTGCAGTGGGACCTCTGAGTACCAACAATGTGAGGGCAAATTACCTTGTCATTTCAAGTGGTCCTAACGGGGTGAATTTGTGGTACCTGTAACAGTGATGCCCCAGAAGATGCCCCACCACACGCCTGCCAGCCCAAAGTCAAACTTGAATGTCAGCAGGTAGCCTGTTGTGAAGCCCACAACCCAGAATCCCAGAATGTTGTACACCATCAGACTGGCTTGCCTGCCTAGGCCCCTGCACATAACCAACATTAGTCACATCTGTGAGGTGTTATGTCACAGCTGTAAGTGAGTCAGCCGCAGCTGCCGGCTGATAGTGATGGCTTTGACGCTTTGAACCCTTGGTGTTGCCTTTGTGTCCATGCTCAAAGCATGTGCCGACGGTAGTGCCTGACCACAACACCAAAGCAGGAAGCGACTGTGCGACTGCATGGGTCACAACTGGACCAGTCAAAATTGCTGCATGACAACAAGTAGCACAGCAGCTATATTGAGTCAAGAAAGAAGCCTAGATGTTGATTCGACGCCAGCTTACTTGAGCACTCCAGAGGCGACGCCGTATATGCCGTCCGTACCTTGGTAACCAGCGCAGATTGGGGCTACTGAGGACCTCTCGGCTGACGTCATCCACAAACAATTCATTCGTAAAGCAAGGCTTGGCCTCAGAGCTTACTTGAGCACTCCAGAGGCAACTCCGTATATGCCATCTGTAACTTGGTAACCAGCGCATATGGGAGCAACTGAGGCAACCTCACGACTGACGTTTGCGTCATCCACAAACAAGGGCCCTATTTGCCTTTTGAAGACCATTATCCCCAAAGCTTCCAGAGTCGTAAATGCACAACCCAAGGCCACAGCCATGTAGCCTGCAATGCAGCAATCTCCATTTCACTTCGTTGATTCAAGATGTATGCTATACAGGCTCAGCAGGCCCAGCTGGGTATGGTAACAGTCGTGTCATAGGTCAATTGGGATTGGCAGGCGCTGTTTGCTTGTTCAAAACCATGATTCCCAGAGCTTCAAGCATGGTGAAAGCACAATCCAAGGTCAGAGCCATGTAGCCTGCAATGCAATAGCCTTATCGTGGGTCACTCAGGAATTTTGACTTAAAATTGGCAAGACCTGTTTGGTGAATCATGATGCCCACAGCTTTCAAAGCTGTAAATGCACAGCCCAAGGCCACGGCCATGTAGCCTGCATTGCAACAGTCATGTCATGGGTCAAGTGAGATTATCCAGGTCCCTTTTTTGCCTGTTGAAGACCATGATTCCCAGAGCTTCGAGTGTCGTAAAGGCTCAGCCCAAGGCCACAGTCATGTAGCCTGCAATGCAGCAGTCTTGTCATGGGTCAATCAAGGCAGGTCCTGTTGTCCTTTTGAAGACCATGATTCTCAGAGCTTCAAGTGTGGTGAAGGCACAACCCAAAGGCACAGCCACGTAGCCTGCAATGCAACAGTCTTGTCATGAGTCAATCAGGATTTGTAGACCTCATCTGCTTTCATAGAACTTCTCAGAGCTTCAACTGTGGTGAAGGCACAGCCCAAAGCCACATCCAGGTAGCCTGCAAGACAGCAGTCTTGTCATGGGTCAATCAAGGCAGGTCCTGTTGGCCTGTTGAAGACCATGATTCTCAGAGCTGCAAGCAAGGTGAAGGTACAATTCAAGGCCACAGCCATGTAACCTGCAATGCAATAGTCCTATCATGGGTCAATCAGGATTGGTAGGCCTTCTCTGCTTTTGGAGAATCATGATTCCCAGAGCTTCCAGAGTTGTGAATGCACAGCCCAAGGCCACAGCCATATAGCCTGCAATGCAGCACTCGTGTCAACAGGTACAGGTCATCATGGATCATGTATTGATCAGCAGGATCAGGTAACTTTGTACTATCAGGTAACTTTGTACTGACGGTACAGCAGTGCGGCTAACCTGACAGCTGATGGGCATCAACACGCATCGTTTGACATCTGGGTACCTGTGTGTATAGACTTATGGTGAATGAGAGCGGAATTGGCAGCTGCTCAGTGAAGTAGCATAGTACTCAGCTAGTAATTGGTAAATGTTTGTTGATGTCCCATGACGTAAATCGCAAACAGTCCTCGCCTCAGCAAATGAGTTGAGTCTGGTTGAGTAGATCTGAAGCCGTCTGCAGTCGAAGATATTCTGAGCTACGCTGCGCTGCTGGCTGGTAAATGTTTGACATTGGCAGAGCAGCACCAGCACAGCACAGCACAGCACAGCACAACCAAGGGAAATCTTGCTGCATGATCCTGATGGCAAGTACAGTAAACTCTCTTTGTAAGGACACTCAATGTAAGGGCAACCTTGATGTAAGGACACTGCCATCGGTGACCAATCACTGCATTCTGTCTGCACTGGTCCCTCTAAGCAAGGACAATTCGATGTAAGGACAAGTTTCGTTGTAACCAAAGCAGTCGATACAAAGAGAGTTTACTGTACACTTGCAAGGCAACATTCTGTGGCAGAACTGTGAGTAGACAGATGTGAGGCATGTCAAACGCTCTGTCAAAGCATTAGCCATGAACACTGGGCTCCAACCCTAAATCTTCCATATTAGTAGAACTTGCCTGCTAGCCTTGCTTCTGAGGGTCTGTTGGCCCCTACCATATTCCCAACCCTAATGGTTGCGGCAGTGGACACTCCAAAGGGGAAGCTCATGTAGATGAAGACACAAAAGGTCAGCAGGATGGAGTGAGCATCCACTTGTGCCTGCCCTGCATATCAGCATAAAATTACCTGAAATCAATTAAATCAATTTGAAATCGAGGCGCTTTGCTTTTCACAAAATTTCTTGCAGAGTTGACTGCGATGCAGCCCAGCACATGTCCACAGAAATGCCCAGATTTTGGTGTTGTGTTCAAGCATTTGTCTGTAGTGCACGATGCAAAATGTCTACCAAGAAGGTCTGAGTGAAATCTCAACTGAGCAAGAGAGCCAAGGCAGAGGCCCAGCACAAACATTAGGCACTTTGCTTGGCCCTGCCTTGATAAAAAGGCCACACCTTTTGCTTTCGCTCATTTGATGATGACAATCCTCACAACAGTCAAGCATTTTGCGTTTTGCAGCCTTGCTTGACACAAACTGAGCACAGTGGCAATTCAGGTTGTGCAAAGCAGCACAGAAGGCAGGGGCTCACCAAGAATGCTAGCCATGACTGTTGTGACATCAAAGCTGGCCGCGTCAACCCCCATCATGACCCCCCCAGGGAGCCCCAGGGCCAGGAATCTGGTCAGCACCTTGGGGGTTACACCATGCCGTGCTGCTGCTACGGCTGATGCCCATGTGACTCGTGATTTGTCATCTGTTTTCTGCAGGAGCCGGTAGGGCGTTTCAAACATACTAAGGCTTTGTGTAATACCTTGCTTTTTGTGGTGACTGGCATCACTATGTCATACACTGCCTGAATTTCATGGACATATAGTCATTGCCACGGTGTGGCACATGTGATCAGCCTTGTTGGCTGGCTAAAGCATGTAAAATTACTCGCTCTCTCTCTCTCTCTCTCTCTCTCTCTCTGTTCATGCTACAAAGCAATGAAGTTATTGCTTCTTGCTAAGGTAGTTGCCAAGTTGTTGGTGGTGCTGTTTCATACATTTTTGCGCAAACAATGTTGCAAATGGTTCAGCCTATACAATGCTTGATCCAAGTTGCAACAAGCAGACCCTCATTGCAGCAGCTGAAATGTTCTGCGCTTAGCAGCATGAGAATTGACGCAAACCTGCGGCTTGGAATCATGCTCCTCACTGCTGGAACTGCCTCTGCTCAACACCACAAGCCAGCCTGCATTGTACCAGCAACATCCAAAGATGGTCAAAAATGCAAAAAAACGCAATGAGGGGCTGATGGGTGTGCAGGCCCTGCCCTCATGCAAGTGCATAAGATCAAACATAGTACCTTGGCGCTGGAAGTAGGACATAGTAGGAGTACTGAAAGTTAAGCTGCTGAGACTCATCTGAAGAAGTACGGCGTGTTGGCCATCAAGCAAGCTATGCATTGCTCAGCATGAATGAGGGCGCCCTGGACTGTGTGCTGTGAGACTTGAGACTTGCGGCCAGAAAGTGTATGCATTGCATTGCTGCCATTCTTCAAAGCACATACAGCAGTAGTGGGAGGTAGTTACCGCTCAACCTCAAATTGCCAAAAGCAGCATAAAACAAAGTAAAAACGTGCAAAAACAGGGGTGGATAGGTTCAAAACAAGGTCCAAAAACTGACCAATAAAAATTTGAAAACGATCAGTGTGATGCTCATCATACAAAGCATGATGAGCAGTACTGAGAGCTGTGCAATGGAGCTCACCGCAAAGGAGGATGAGCAGCAAGGTGCGAGCGACTGATGTGGCCAATGCTGCTCCCCAGAAGCCATAGTAGCGTACAAGAACTATATTGATGGGAATGCTGAGAAGAGCAGTTATGACTGTCATGTTCGCAGGTGCCCACACATGGTTCTGGACTTGCATGGCCTGCAGCAAACACATGATCTGTTCAATTGATGTGCTGCCAGCAAGCAGAGGCTCAGAGACAAAGCAGCCATGCTGTGTATCTGCAGTGCAGATTGTGTGTGCAATAGACAGCTGGGTATCTGCAGTGCAGATTGTGTGTGCAGTAGACAAGCTTTAGCATTGCTGTAACGCAGTGGTGTCAGTGTAATTGCAAGGTGAGTGCTCTGCTACGCTCATGAATTCACCTCCGAGACACAGCATGCATGTTGTGAATGTTTCCAGCGCTTGTGAATGTTTCCAGCGCTAGTGGTGCATGCAGGAGACGCTGAGAACACGACTGCAAAGTTGAGTGCGTCAAGACTTGCCTTAAGTACTGCAATGCTCCAAACCAGAGGTAGAAGCCCAGGAAGCAGGCCTTTGCAGAATGTGCCTACTAGCTGCATGAGAGCAAGTACATCAGTCATCAGGCTCTGTCACAAGCTATCATGACAGTTGCAGTTGTACTTCTGTTTGCTTTTAGGGATGCTGACAGGAGGATACCTGGCCGGCTTCTGGTGTCTGAAAGAAAACCTTCTGGGCAACTGGCTTCGCAAAGAACATCGCGGCGCTGACAGGCACGCACAGCAGGGACAACACGCTGATAGCTGAAACGCAGCAGGAGATGACTCCGTTGGGATTGCCCTCCCCGTGTGCTTGCGAGCCGAGCGTATCAAGCGCGGTGGAGGTCCCGAGCAAGAAGTACCAGCAGAAGTTGAACCACTGCAAGCATTAGCTTCTCAGCGCTTCAGTCAAAATTCCTGCGTAGGGCAAAGCTCAGCAAACGGTTGGAGCCACTTACGGTATTGCCGATGGCTGCTGCTGCCAACTCCGCAGGTCCCAAATGGCCGATGAAATACTGATTGATCAGAATGATCGCGTACTGCGATGCGAGCTGAACCATGAGAGGAGCGCTCAGTTTTAACAGAGCCTTCAGCTCGATCTTCGTTGTTTCGGGAGCAACTTTGTCCTCCCCGTGCGGCCTGTCATTTTCGCCCAGCAAAGATTCCTGAAGGGAGACATCGACGGGCTCGACACGATCTTCCATGTTGATAATTGGTCGCAATCGCCATGCGCAGTCAATGTGCTATCGCCGAGCCGAGAAAGGTTCATAAAATGCAGTCGTTCGTTTTTCCCTTAGTAATGCTTGATCTTGTCATCAAGCCAATAGCCCTAATGGAAAAGGCCAAAACGGCTTGGACAGGTCGCAAATCCGATTTAGCACGTCTGACATGCAGCAACAAAGCCCTGCGTGCACAAGCTTTCTTTCAATCACAAGTTTGCGCAGCTGTGTCCTAAAGAAATGAGCAATTCCGAAGTTATGCGTGTTTTGGCATGGCGTACCCTGTATCAGCATGCCATGCATATGCAATGAAAGGCACGCAAGATTTAGCAATGCTGCATACGGTGATGCTGGCACTACGCAACAAAATGCTGATGCTCACCGCGACAGATTCAACAGAATCTACTTTTTTGATAGATTAGTAACAGCTGCTGGAGCCAGTTCTGCAGCAGGAAGCAGACTGAATCGCAGCAGAGTGTCCCGCAACACAAACATGCGCTGTCACATACACCGGGCTGCCGACACTTTCGTGCTCTAGATAGGTCCAGAGTCTCTTGTAACTTCCAAGGCAGGGTGTGAGCGGGTCTGCGTCAGCTGCTGGTCCGGATCAGCTTGAGTTGCATGTGTGAACGCATGATCCTGCAATGCTCCTATAGACCTGCAGCCCTGCACGCTACGCCATCAAACGTCACTGCGACAGCATCGCACGCACAACGCAAGCTTCCTGCTGTCAGACGATCCCTTGCTGGGCTGCCTGTACACCAAACGCAAGGTACAAAACAGGCAGTGACAAATCCAATGACGCTTAGCAATCAGCTTAAGCAGATGATTCTCGACGCAGGTGGTTCGCTGGTGGTCCCAGTCCTGCAGCCCGGCTTGGATAAAATCCCTTTTGGTCTTGCACTCACGTTGCAGCCTGGCAGCACTGCTCGCCAGCAAACAAAGAGCCTTCAGGGCAAACTTGACGACCTTTTTGAGCTGCAGTACGTGCTTGAGGGCAATGGACAGGCAAGCAATGCGCAATTGGTAAGCTGATGAGGGTGTTACAGACACCTCAAGCTTGTATGTTGCTGCAGCTACATGCAAGATCTGGAATGCTGCAAAACATTGCTGCTGGAGACAGCATTTTAGCCCCGTTTGGCAAGGCGTGGTGTCAGATCCCTGACGACGCATCTTCCGATGAGCTGGCAGTATTGACCCTGTTAGTTCCCGGCAGTTTGCCAAGCGCACCTGAGCTTTCACAGCAAGGTAAGCATTCTGTCAGGCAGCAATAGGCATGTGCATCTAGAATGCATGCGCAGACCTTGTATGTGTTACACGCGCTAATGCAGGTCACTGCCACGCAGTGCATTTGCAGTACTGCACTGACAAGCATTCGGGTCTACTAGTCATGCACTTGCTACTGAAAAGCTTGACAACTGTCTGTTGTTGCAGCATGGACTCACATGCTTTGTTGCTGCAGAGTCGGTCGATGCTGCCTCAGAAATGATGCAGCAATGGCACTCATCACCAGTCGTGGACGTACTGGTAGCTGAGCAAGTGACAGACCTGCTAGTGGGGGCCAAAAAGCAAGCTTTGAGAGCAATCAATGGCTGGCGGGGCAAACAAACAAGCTATCAAAGTGAATCAGCACCTACCTCTCAGGAGCCAAGCGCAACATTGCAGCCAGATCCAGGAAGCGCTGACTCACATGAGTCGAGCTCATTGCCGCAGTCAGAGCTAGAAAGAGCCGACTCACATCAGCACGCATCAACATCCGACAGACAAGCTGCTGCCATCGCACGCAGTGTGCATGACCGGCTGCCAAAGCGAGCTCAACAGCTTCTGCAAGTGTTCAGTCAGCAGGTGCTCACCAGTGCAAGAAAAGGCCCTTTGGCAAGTGTTCTTTTCCCAAATCAGTGTGTGGTGAGGAAGACATTGGCTGAGCTGAGTGCTTTTCAGCTGCCAAATCAGACTAATCGGTTGGCTCTGATGTTTGACCCCATGGATAACGAAGTCCCTTTCACTTTCGGTGTTGAGATCTTTGAGAAGGGTCACAAGACAAACCCTCACACGCATGCTGTTTCCCATGAACTCTTCTTCATTCTGGCAGGAGAGGGGACTGGGTTTTGCGACAATGAAAGGTTCCCTGTCACAGCAGGTGATGTCGTGGTGTTCCCACCAACTTCCTTGCATGGCATAGACAATGGCGAGAGCTCAAAGATGTACTGTTTAGAACTAATGTTGCCCAATGACATGTTTGCTGAGTTTGTGAGGCAGGGTCAACCTGCTGGCAAGCTTAGGGCCGAAGACATGTGCATCCTGCTTGCACAGGGCTGTGCATCTAGCTAGTCATATTGCCCTTGTAGCTATAGGTCAATTCTATTGAATCAAGTCCTTTTGAGTTACCTAGCATGTAAAGCGGTGATTGTTGGTTTTATATCTTGTAAGTTAATTACCCCGTGTACAATAGAGCTCTAGGTGCCTGCGCCATACTACTAGTCACTGCATGCAGACAGCTGGCTTTGGATTTATTTGCTTGTTGCTGCCTGATTTCTCATGATCAGTTCCAAGTAGGTTGCGTTTGTGTCTGAAAACTTGTGCACGCTGTTGAGGGACAACTTGCAAGACAAGTCGACGCTCATGCGTGGTTTGTAGCAACGTCTTGAAATTGCACTGTCTATTAGTACCCTGCTGGCATCACAGTTGCATGGTGGCCCGGTGTGTGTGTCCAAAGACATCATGTGCTGCAAAGCACCACAACATATATATGTGTGCTCTGGGGGTGAGTAAACAGGTAGTCAGATCACTGCATGCTGGGGTCTGTAAGATTCAAACCTTGAGGACGCCTTTGCAAGCGGGTGCACCTGACGCTATTCGCAGCAGAATTGATACGCTGGCTCTGTACTTAGTGGGGGGAAATGTAGCAATGTGAGGAATTAGCACCCCGCCATCTAGCTAGGAATACTTTTTATCCCATACGCGCTCTGTAACAGCTATCATGCGTTTACACAGGAGCTCAGAGCATTGCTTGAACATGCGAGAATGACTGCATTTGCTCCTTGCCACTAGAGCAAGTACGGGAGCCTGTGGTGTTGCTTGATTGTGTACAGTTGACATCAGTGTATTGACGCAACAGCCAATGCCAAGTCAATTATGACTACTGATCACTAAGCATGACATGTGAGAGTACTTGGAGTTGGGCTGCATTTGGGAGGCATGCCACTCATGAAGGGCGATTGCCCAGCAAGGGCTTCTTCTCAACAGCATCAGCATTGCGGGGGTCCCTCAGGGTGAGCAGGACCAGAGCCCCAAAGAGCAGGCTTGGTGGCCTCAGCCAGAACAGGAGCTGGCGCCAGCAAGCCTCAGGCGCCATCTCAGTCAGCATGCAGAAGCAACTGTTGTAGTCATAGATGGGACCGACTGCTGCCACCTCCCCTTGAGTGTACAGCAAGCTGACATGCTACACGTCCACAGTGTCCAGAGGCACCTGCGTCCAAAACATAGGCCAGACCTTGGCAGATACACAGCTGATCTTACATGTGGCTCGGGGACCGCTGCCCTGGTGTTGATTTGTGGTCTTGGAAAGCAGGCATGCAGCAGGTCTGCAAGTTTGAGCGCATCTTGCATGCACTTCGCAAGTCTGGAAGTACTCTGACTTTCCATGGGGCAATGTTGCTCAACAATGTCACTGAGGTCAGTAGTGCAGGATGCTCCTGACTACATACAAGCCAATAGGTCAAAGCATGCATACAGACATGTGTATTGTTCCATGCTGCGTTGACACTGTGATTTGATGAAGAAGGTTAGGTTGTTAGACTGCATCGACTGCTGCAAAGCTTGCACTTCTTACCCAGCCATTTGGAAGGCTTTGGATCTCCCAATGGTTCCACAGTGGTGATTTGCTGGTGCAGGTTCCAGGTCCATCACAAACTCACGATGTGACTGGAGATCATGGCACTCGAGCTTGCGGCCGGCCTGCAAAAGCTGGTGTGCTTTCTTCTTCTCCAGCACTTGCCCTCTGAAAGAAGCAATGAAGCTGGCGCCACCAGAGGCTGCCAAGAAGGCTTCAACCTCTTTGTCTGTTGACTCGGCATACTTAGCAATCAAGCTGTTCAGTACGTAGCCGTCCACTATCACAGATGGCAACTCGTGGAAGGTTGACGAAATCTGGACATGAATCAGCTTGTAGCTGATGTCCCTGTCTGCTGTCAGGTCAAAGAAGCTGTTCTTCAATGTGCTAATGCTGCATTCCTGGATAGCCTTGTCCAGAGACTCCTGGTGTGTCTGGGCAGTTTGCTGAAGGACGAAGCGCGGTATGCCCTGCCACCTATCAAACCTGCTCTTGATGTCTGCCTCTTAATGACCAAAAATGGAGCAGCCCTGCCAGACGAATCTCTTCCCAACTCCTGACTGGCATCCATCGCATGTCACTACAACCCCACTTAAGAGCTTCCTGCAGTCATGTGACGGATCACCGTCACTACACTGTCACACAATGGACAAGCTGACAATGCTCTTCTTCATTACTCATCACTTCAAGATTACATCTGCTGATCATTACCAACAAGAGTCATCTTAATACTCCCTTCCTCCGGTATTTACTACGTTACAAGCGCTAGCTTGTCACAAGTCACTAGCATTCTGTCTGCAATGCTTGTCATTTTGTTCACAGCTGGCGCCATGTAATCGCATAAAACAGTCCAAGTGCAGTTGCATACTCTGCCAAGCTCTGCACATAGAAACAACAGCTAGAAGCTTGCTCCAGTCTCATGGGCCACGCGACAGGGTATATCTGAGCACTTGAAGTATGGAGCACCCACACAATGAGAGACACCATGCTTAAAACAATGGGCTGGACGGTGGCGGCGCATATGAAGGAGCTCAAGGAAGGAGGTAGTATGTCCTGCCTGTTGATTTGACAGGAACAGGTTTAATAGCTGACCTTCAAGATCTCTCTGTCTGGTGAAGAGATCAAAACTGTCTTTGCCTCAACGAGCAGCCTTTCCGTCCACCAAGTACCTGAGACCAACAGCATGAACATCAATTGAATGTGTAGGATGCTTGCATTTCTGCATGACAAGCAGCTAGATAGACGACGTGCTGCGACGCTGCTCACAAAGTCACGCTGTACACAAAATTCCCCTTCCACCATATCTAAAGGTCAATGTATGCTTTCTGGACAAAGGGTCTTGTTCATTGATGAAGCTAAAAATGGGTGTGCAATGTGCATCAATGAACATTGCCAGCATTTCTGCGCTGAGGGACACACCATGTATCAGGATTTCTTAGCTCAACTGAGAAGCAATCCTCTGATCCTTGAAATGCGCCTTGAGGGGTGAAAAGTGCCCTGGCTGGATGTAAGCTTTTCCTCTCCCACACAACTGCTTGCTGCTGCTGTGCCAGAGATAACATGAGGAAGAAGGTGAACAGGCTTTTCCCAATACCTGCAGTCAACAATTGCACTTAGACTGTCAAACAGAGCAGGTGCCATATGTCACTGCATTGAAATAAGATTTTCCTCCGACGCCACTGAATCTGTCATGCTCACATGCAAAACACCATGTGACCTGTTCACCTCCGAACTGGACTTGCCGCCAATGCAGTGCAATGCAGCTCAGCAACGCCCTGCTGTACCAAGGCCTTGGGTTGATGCGCATCAAAGAGAGATCTCAAGGCCTACATGCCCATAGTATGCTACTGTGTAACGACATGAGGTAGTGCAGCGAGCAAGAATGCAAGTGAGAGCGCAAAAGAGAGCTTAGACACGCAAGCAGGAGGTGTAGAGTATACACCAGTGGTTGGTAGGGCAGATGTCAGCCTGTCGGCGATGGTTAGTCACAGCATTGAGTCATGCTTATGTCAGGGATTGGGACGTATTGTCACATACTGACACAGTTTGTGCGATCACAAAAGCTGGCTTCTTCAGCCAATCATGCACAAACCCAGACTTAGCACAGAACCACACTGATTAGCGACAGTTCATTGCTTCAGTACATACCTGGCTGAGCTTGGTGAGCCTGCCTGGCATGCATTATTGACGGGGGAAACTGGAACATACATATGGCAGGAGCCCTGCACATGCATCTCACCGGGATTGCCACTCAGGATGAAGACCTTGCCATCATTTAAAAATGCTGAAATATGATTGTTTCAAGGTGAGTTCAAGCTCCTCGCAGCAATTTCTAACAAGTAGTTTCCTAGCACTGCATCCTCTCTCCCCTGGGAATGCAATTGACTCCAGGGTGAGGATGTTTGCACCATGCATGTCTTCAACTTGGGCTGCTGATAGCGCCTGCCAAAAGGACATCAGACCCTGATCTGGCTGAGGCCTGTTGGCGCCTGCAGCATACAAGATGCTGGTGGCATTACAATTCAAAGATGTGTTGACATGCCTCAGCAATAGGCTTGTTTCGATGCTCAAGTCGCCGTCCTGTTTTAGGGGCGGAAGAGGTAAAGCTGCTTGCAGTCATGTATGCAGATGCAGGTCAGCAGGTGTGCTGTCTTGAACGGTGGCACACTCGTTGCATACACTGAATTTGGTTCAGGCTGCTCATGTGCACAACAGCTGCCATGCAAACATTGCACACTGCAGTAGACACAAGCCTGGTAGTAATGTCTCATGTGCTGCTGGTGGCTCAGCGTAGGACATGCAACAACAATGGCAAATAGCATCTGTCTGGCTGCAGATTAAATGCCTGCATCAATAGCCATGTTGAATGAGCGCAACACCGTCAAACAAAAGCTCCCAGTTTCATGGGACAGCTGCTCAACCTCTCATGTGTTGCTGCTCATGATTGGTAATGAGGTTGTTGGCAGAATTGGTGAGCATGCAACCTACACAGTGTTCACCTGTGCCAGATTTACTGACTTGCATCAGGATTTGGGGTTGCCCATGTGTGTTGCCTGGGTCTATTACCTCTCTAATAACTTTGTTCTGCATACAATTTGTTGCAGCCGCTTTCCTAGCTGGATGGAAGTGTAAAGCAGTAACAGTTGATTCACTTGGGCTTGCAGCATTAATATCCAAGCTTTCATGGTGTTCGCAATATCACCAAGGTCTTGTTATACAGATAATGTTGCTTGCGACAGCTTTACCGCATGGAGCGTTGATCACAGGCCCAGAAACAGCTGCATGCAACACATAATGCCTGCTTGAAGTAGGCCACCTCAAATGTTCCCAACTTCGGTACAGCACGCATGCCCTGAAGATTGGTGACTGCTGACTTCAAGTTGCCAATTGACTCTCCTCGTAAAGCACAGCGTGGACATCATACAGCTCCAAGGAGCCCCAAGACAATGCAAGTGACAAACTTGGAAACCTGAGAGGTCATTACCCTCACTGTCATATACATAGGGAGTTACAACCTAAAGGAAGAGCACCTTTTGGTTCAAGCGATCCTTTCAACGTGCCCTCCCAAAAATGTGGACTTGGAGCAAAGAAGTATCTCCTAGCAACAGCGTCTGTTGTCACCTCCAGCGCAGCATTGAGCCTTTGCTTCTCTGAGGGCTCCAAGACGGAGTCTGGTAAGGTCCAGATATTTGCTATAGCCTCATCCACAGTGCTTGGTCTGTCAGCCATTTGCTGATCTACAACGCAGAACCTCAATCACCAGTGGTGCTGAAGATGCTGAGGTTGAAATGATACGTGCAAAAGGCTGTCGTAGGTTTTGGGCACATAGCATTCCAAGCTGAATTTGAAACAGCTTCAGGCGATCTGCACAACCACACACAGCATGCAACTAGCAGCAGACAGCTGACGCGATTTGAAGTCTTCATTGTAACAAAAGCCATGAAGCCTGGAAACAGGATCGAGTTTGCTGTATGACCTCGAGACAAACCGCATGGGTACAAAGTGATGTAGGCGTGCTGGCACAGGAGCATACTAGCAGGCAAACCTGCTGTTTGCACCGGAAGTCAAGAGCCTAACAGAACGGACTCCAATGGCCTTTGCTTTGGCGACGCTTGACAAAAGCAAAAAGGCCCCACAACACCTGTAGCCAACTGCCGGCCTGTCGCACTCAGAGTCGGATGGAAGCTGTCAGACTGTCGATCTGAAGACAAGTCGATAGCGATGATGCACCTCAGATTCACATACTGAGGCCTGGCTCATCATACGACAATTCAGAAGCCACCTGTGCTTTATCACTCTTCTGCGCGCGTGGTTCAGAGAGCACGCTACGACAACTTTGAGGGACACGATGAAATGACTTGTCCACTTTCCGTTTTTGTTGGGTATTCGCCTTCTTGCGCATGCTCTGCTTGTGAATGACGCCTGTGCGCTGCAGCAACTTGTCTACTAGGGTGGTGGTGTTTGTGATGGTTTGTCACGGAGACTGACTAATCTCTGAGTCACGTCTTGAAATTTCAAAAGAACGTCGTTCACATACCCTGCTACGCAGCCTGCCGTGCACAAGCGCTTGCAAGGCTTCGCTAGCTTTTTGCAGACGCGTGACGTTGGCTTGCAGTGTACGAAGCCACTGAGTGCAGCAAGAAGCGGACACTAAGAGGTCGTGCTGTTGCTTCAGAGCTTGCAAAGCAAACGCAGCTCGGCACACCAAAATGCTATAATGGCCGTCGTTTCGTCTCAGAAAGCACTGACATAGCCTATCAAAGTAGAGGTGAGCACTTGGAGCTTTCGACCCACATGAATTGGCACAGACAGTTAACGCATAAATAAGATTACAGCTGATTGACTTATGCTTGATGGCAGGCAGGTAACGTGGTACAGCGCGCTTTGATGCCACATGCCAGCATGTCAGCACCGGAGGTGACCGCTAGGGAGCCCCTGGAATCGCGAATGTCGGCCAGTGATCAATCGGTCAAGCGGTCATGGTCGGCGACGCAGTCAATGCTACCTTTGACTCTCACAACAATGGACTCTCAGGTGAGTGTCTCTGGCTGAGGCAGCTCTGATTTCGCAGACTCTGACGTGTCACAGCTGCGTTGCCATCGAATGCTCGCTTCCAAGCAACGGTGAACAACCTTCAGGCCTAAACATACAGCATTGCTCCAGAAATACAGTCCTGACATGCTTTCAAGCTTCAAGATACTTGAAAGTCTTGTTGGCTATCCAAATTGCCTAGACTGGCCTCGAACCCTCAAATGCTCGTGGCTGAGAACATCTCAGCTAGCAGCACTCTCTGCTTTTTCATGTGATGCCTGAAACAGCAGCAGCAATTCCAGTTGGCAAAGCTGAAATGTATGTTGTGCAGGTGCCTGACAATACAGGATTTGCTGGTTTGCTTGACACAAAAGGTAGGCACACTCAATCACGCGTGTTTGAACGGAAGTCACTATGATAACATTGCAATATGCAGAGAACTACAGGGATCACTTTCAGTATTCATCAATGTGTTTTGCAGGCCGTGCTGCAGGCGGTGCAGAGAGTCTGAAAAGTATGCCAAAAAAGCGCAAGTCATGCCATCAGGAACAGGCAAGTGCCTCAGTCCTGCTGCAACCAGCAGTCAACCAAAGCTTGATTGTGTCTGTCATTGCACTGCTTCAGATGTCATCCAGCATGCAGTCATTCAAAGCGAAAGTGATTTACAGCTTGCCGGTCAAATCACCTGGCATAGGCATTGCTCATGAAAGGTTTGTGTCACATGTGCAGGTCATGTGGAACGCTCCAATGGGTACACCAGGCCCTGCGTATTGTGGAGGTTCTTGCAGCCCAGACTGTGAGACAGCTTCCACTCCTTTGGCTGTTGCCGCATTGACAGCTCTGGGCGCAGAGCCAAGAGATGCCACAGCAGATCTGACTGCCAGGTATGCTACTATGCAGCTTAGCAGGTTGTTTCAACAGCAACAATGTACTTCTCTTGTTCTGCAATTCAGCTCTGATACCTGTTTCTGCATTGTGACAATAGACCAAAATCAGCACCGCAAATTTCCTGAATGGCAGATGCCAGTGGTGCCTGACACATCAGCTGAGATCCCAGGATCTATTGTATGCTACGGCACCGGATTTTGCTGTTGTGCTGCATGCACTATGTGTCATGCGTGACTGGATGCCATCACAATGCTTGTCCTTCACTGGACTTCTACAGAGACTCTGGGTGTGACGGGCAATGTCTCACATACCTGCAGTCCCCTCTTGGGATAGTTGTTAGAGTCTGAGAGGTCTTTTGTGCTGTGCAGGCTTGAGAGGCAGGGTAGTGAAAGCAGCAGGCAGTTGTCCTTGGAGCCTTCTATGTCTTTGAAGGCCAGCCAGTCCAATGATTCTGCTGCAGCATGCAAGGACAGCAAAGCCATCAGGAAGTGTACCTGCAAGAAGTCTAGATGCCTCAAGCTGTACTGCGAATGCTTTGCAGCAGGTATGCTCAGCACTTAACTTGATCATTGCCCGCAATCAATGCCTGACTTACAGCCATTGCTCCTATGGCAATGTCAGCTGTGAAGTGCATGCACTTTGCAAAACATTTGTGCAGCAGTCTGAGCCGTTTCTGCTGATGTGTATCTCTG
Organism: Trebouxia sp. TZW2008; assembly: GCA_002118135.1. NCBI lineage: Eukaryota > Viridiplantae > Chlorophyta > Trebouxiophyceae > Trebouxiales > Trebouxiaceae > Trebouxia > Trebouxia sp. TZW2008. The sequence continues at coordinate 207,292 of BDIU01000111.1, forward strand.
CTGATGTATGTGCAGCAAATCTGCATTTGCTTCACTGACTTCTGCAACAACATGGCAAAGGCATCTTATGCATGAACTCTGTGGTTTCCATTGATTCAGGTGTCTTCTGTGACGTCTGCTTCTGCCTGTGCTGCTGCAACACTGCGTGATGATAGCCATCATTAATATGACCATCAATGCAGGTGTCTTCTGCGACAACTGCTTCTGCCTGAACTGCTGCAACACTGTGGACACAGCCCTGCTGGTGGAGCAGTCCAAGCAGAACATCATTAAGGCCAGACCAGCAGCTTTCCAGCCCAAGGTCAGTGCCATTCACCTTGTATCTGTCCCGCATTCCCAGGCTTTGTGTTCAGAGTCACTCTGATAACTGCCTTCATGCTTTATCCTGAGATTCAGAGTGTAAAAGCTCATGCTGGAAACACAAAGTCTGTGCTTGGTAAAGTGTATTCCTGGTTTTTCTAGTGCATAAATCATGCTGCAACAGCAAAATGGTGTCTGTTGCTGTGCTCTGCGACGGTCTATTTGGCAGACTCAGTATGCTTCAGGTCATGACCTGCAAGGGCTGTACAGGTGCACTGTACACGTTGACTTACAGCAAGGGTTTGTCTGAGAATTCGCTTTGTCACGCTGAAAGTGCCAATCAAGCTGCCATAGGCTGCAAGAAGTCTATCAGCATGTCCCCCTGGCATGCAGGTATCTGATGCAACTCAGCAGCACAAGCAAGGCTGCAACTGCCGCAAGTCTCGTTGCCTCAAGCGCTACTGTGAGTGCTTCCAGGCTGGCGTCAAGTGCACAAGTGCATGCCGGTAAGCAGCAAGATCTGCAGTGCAACACTCATATGCTGCTTATACAACCTGTGCCGCAGAACAAGGGGATGCGCTGTTGTTAAGCATGCTGCTTTGAACTCTGATTTCTGAGCTCACCAACAAAGTGTGTCAAGTAGTGTCTGTGGACCCAGTTTTGCGGACCTTGACACCTAGCTGCCTGCTTTAGCTTCAGTCTTATTGAGCGTTGGTCCGTTTGTGTCCTCACAGTTCGCAAATCCAGGGGTACTTGACAGTTGTGGAAGGCAAACCACCATGGTGTGTTTAACGCCACGGTTCATATGCAAAGCTAATATGCTGCTGAATTGCAAGGGTGTGCCTGCCACAGGTGTTGTGACTGTCACAATGGGGGTCCCAAGAATCGTGATGCAGACCAACAGCATGATGCTCTGGCGTGTCATCTATTGCTCCAGAACCAGCAGGTGTGTTTTGCAGTCAATGTCTTCCTCTTTTATGCAGAGCTATAGATCTGTCATTGCCAAGATTGTTTGCACAGTAAGAGGCATCAGATGCACATGTTGCAGCTTGTGTATGATCTCTGGTGGAACATGCACAAATTTTGCCATTGCTGCTGCTTCTCTTGCATCCTGTACGTATGGAGGAAAGGTGCATACTGAACAACCCATCTGTTTGGTGCACATTGCGCTCATGGTTGCCTTGCCATCATAAGTTTTGCGCGTTTGAGGGATGTTTTGGCACCCTGTCAGTTGCGCTTGAACCGTCGTTGTATCAAATTATCATTGCGGTGGTTCAGGTTGAGTATGAGGTGCACGACCTGTCAGCCAAGTCCAGCACAGCTCTGCCGCACAACAGCTGCCAGGCACAAGCTGCTAGTGTCCTCCCTCACATGGCTCTTGAACATCAACCCATTGTAGTCGACAGTGTCCCCACAGACAGCTCTGTTTTGGGTGCCTTGCATGCCCAGAGCTGGCAGGCAAACTTGGCAGATGGCCAAACAAACCCTGGAGCAGCAAATGCCGCTAATGCTCAGGGCACTTCTGAGCTTCTGCCTGTGGGATCAATCATCTTGCCAGCCAACCACAATCTGCCACCTGGCAGCTTTGTACTGCCCCAGGGCGCTTCTGCTGGAGGGCCCTTGTGCCTGGTCCTGCCTGGTCAGCTTCCTGCTCAGCTGCCAGGCCAGCCTCCCTTGCAGCTGCCGCGTCAGCTTTCTCAGCAGCTGTCTAGTCAGCTCCCGTCCCAAGCCACCAGCCAAGCCCCCTACAATCCTGCTATCGTTCACCTGCATCAGCTTAAGAAGAGCAGTCTAGCTGGGCTGCCTGTGACAGTGACTGCATCAGGCGTCTCATCTGTGGTTACTGAGCCCCATAGCCGCAGTGTTGCTGCACCTAGGGTACCTCACAAACCCTTGGGCTCAGTGAAAACCCACAGCTGGCACACAGCAGCGCCGACAGTTTCAGAGGGTGTTACAGTGAGTGCTAAGAGTGGCAACAGCTGGCAAGACAAGGAGAGTGCCTTGGCCGCCAATCAGGTCTGCTGCAGAGTGCAGCCGCAAGTGCTGGCTGTGGAGAGTAGCACTGGTGTGACTGACCATGTGACAGCGCTGCATGGGGGTGGTGACAGTATGGCAGCTTCAGAAGGAGCGTCGCTTCAAGGTAGTCAGCTCATGCAAAACAGTCCTGTGCTGTGCTGCTCGTTTGTTTTCCTGGCGAAGCATTCAACCTGATGCTGATTGTGCATGCAATGTCCAGACTGGCACCCTGAGCTGTGCGTGCCTTGTGACATGCATGACTGCCCTGCAAGTTGTAGCAGTGCTGATACATGGGTTGCATGTTGTAACCTGCTCGTTGCTCAGCTATATCATGCTGTGAAAGCAAGTCTCTTGCTAGTTCAGCAATTTCAAGTCAGCTTGAGCTGATTTGTGATGACACCCATCGTGCTTGTTTACGCTTTCTTTGCGCTATCGATGTGAGCAACCACCTTTACCCAGAAGCACAAGTTGTAATCATGCATCTCTCAATAACACACATATGCTAATGTTGAGACACTGAAACGCTACTCACGCGTGAATGTGGCTCTTGCAGATGATGCTACCTCCCCACCTCCTTTTGGGTTCCGTGGCTTTGCTCGGCCTATAGCCAGGAAGCCATTTGCTCCCTTGCAACTGAGCATGCAGGAGCCTGTCAACAGTGCTGCTGAGCAGGATGACAAAGTCAAGCAGGACAGCCCGCTTTTCCCTGCAGCCGCCTGCAAGCAAGCCCGCTCCAAGTAAGATCTGTTCAATACTTTCCTGCTCTAAAGCATGATCTTTTCAGTGATCGTCTGCTCCAAAGCACATCTCCCATGCTCTTGCTAAGCAAGGGCCCCCCACTGAGTTCCTGCCTCAATTGATCCTGCTTGCTGTCTTGCCACTCCAAGAGATGTTTCCGCACTGTCTTGCCAAAGATTGCCATGCATACAAATGGGATAACTTGGGTTGGGTTTAGGGTTAGGGTGTAGGGTTGGATAACTTGGGTTATTGTCAGCCTTGAGACTGTTGCGTGCTCCGTGCGAGGACAGAGTCATGTGCAGATTCACTGCTTTCTCAAGGCTTGCAGTGCATAAAAATTATTGTGCTCTAGATGCTTCAGAAATGCCCTTAGCCCTGATGCCATGACGTGCTCCATAGAAACTGTGCTGAATGTGTGTGCACCAAGTTGGGGACTGCCACCCTTAGCCCCATATCTTGTCAACACACTCACATTACCTCACTTGCTGATGAACATTCAAGTCAAGACACACTTGCTGACGCATTTCATGCTGTCAATGCTCAAGAGTCACGTCGCACTGCAGAAGGCAGAAGCGCATGTTCCCAGCTGCTGAGCAGCCCAAGCCCTCATCCAAACCCCGTCGGGCTTTTGGGTCTGCCAGCAGGGCTGGAGGTTCTGCCAACAGGGTTGCAGCCTTTGCCAGCCAAGCCAGTAGTGACTTGTATAGAGACAAGCCTGCTTCAGCATTACCACGCTCTGGGTCCAGTAATCTCAGCTCCAACATTGGCAGCAGGATCACTGGTGGCATGAGGCAGTTCTGGGAGTCCCCACCCATCAAAGACGTTAGGCGTTCTCAGCATGTAAGTTGCCTCAAACTGAGATTCTCTCATGCAAAGCGGCGTCTGACATGCTCAGCTTGATCATGCTGTTGACAGCAACCTAACATTGTGCTCACATTGTCACATTTGGCAAGTGCAGCCTGCTATTTCCAAGCATTGTCAAGCACTGCCTGCAAGGCACCATTCTGTCCATGCAGCACAGATTTACGCATTGACGATGCTGCTTTATGGTGCTGACCGTCAGCTTGCTGTATGACTTACAAGTGAGATGAGGCTTACTTGCTATCTGCCCTGCATTTTCAGAAGGACAGACCCAGTTTGATATGCAGTTGAATGTGGGTACCTCAATCATGCCTCATTCAGCAATATCTGGTCTGCAGAATCTGGCAGCACCTGAAATGGGTCCAAGCATGCGTAGTGGTCGTGTGAGCAGACTCACTGAGCGCTTCAGCCAGTACAAATCACAGAACTCAGAGCCAAAAGCAGGCCGTATGGGACTGGACTGTGACGCAGAGCTGGCAGACATTGCAGAGACGTTGTGTGGTCTGAGTGCACAGCAGTAGTGTCAGTTTTGGTTGCTATTGAGTCAGCTGATGTGTGACCTGCTCTACACTGTCTGCAACTTTTACTCGTGACAGCAAGTGTGTATAATCGTAATGATATGAGTAAGACCATCTTACTGATCAGTTCCACAGCTGAAACATACACAAAGCATCCATATGTGCTCTTGCTCTTATGCTAGCAGATTCTGGCCTCGTACTGCACTTGCATTGAGGGCTGCTTGACGCTCATGCATGAGCAATTGCACTGCAGAATAGATCTAGAGCATTGAATTTGCCTGCTCTGAGTCAGCTGCTGTGCAGCATTCAATGTCCATGTGTCAAAATTTTAGCATCAGCAAATTTGCTTCAAAAGGCAAGCTGCTGCAAGAGAAGTGCCAAGGCGAGGCTTGACTCAATTCATGTGTGCAAACAATTGTCATTGCTTGAGCTAGTTGCTTAGCCAAGCACATGAACAATCAAGCCAGCAAGGCCTCTTGAAATGATTGATGCCTACAGAACAGCTAAGCAGCAGTCTCCTAGTCACCCTAAATTGGTCATGATTGACAGCTGAAAGTGTTGATAATTGCACACCCAAAAGTGGCTGACAGTGTTGGACCCTTTGCAGTCACTTTCTCAGAGTAAATTGTTTGCAAAAGTTTTGACTCTTTTGATTGCTTGGACTCAATGCGACCTGATGTCATAGGTGAACAAGAGAGACGCTGTATCTGCTCACTTACACTGCCTGGCTGACATAGCGTGCACAGCAGCTCTTGTGTTGTACCACATACAGTCCCATTGGACGCTCCCACAGTCCAGTAATTTGGCTGTAGCTCCATGCCAGCACAGGTTTCCTTTTCAGAAAAACAAATCACGCTCAGAGTCTGAGTCAAGCTCAACACCATACTCCAGTAGCTTGTCTTTCAGTTCATAGCAGCAATTGTCACACAGCTGCTCCTCTTTGTCAAGATGCTCCAAACAAAAGTCTGCCCCCACACTCTTCGCATTTGGCTAGTTCGCATGCTGTCATCCCGCAGTCTTTGCATGTGACAAGGTGCTTGCCAGCATGACGCTTGCAGAAGGGACCTCTAGCCTGATGACGGCGGCACTGATGATCAGATTCTGACTCATACCCACAGGACTGGAAGTCTGCCCCCTGCTGAAGGTCACAGTTCTCGCAGTCTGCTATCATGCAAGTGGGATGCTTACAGAACACAAGTTCTTCTCCACACTTGCACATAATGATTGCTGCATCATCAGAGTCTACAGTGCTCTTGATTTTCTGCATTCTGCGGGATGAAGCATATGCAAACAATCCACACAGCTGTGAAGAGTGATGAAAGCCATGCAGGCAGTTGCGAGCGCAGCTGTTTTGAAGCACTGCTGTCCGTCTCTAACAGCAGCCACACCCAAATTGAAGCAACACACATGCAGACAGTTGCAAGCACAGCTGTTTGAAGCACTGCTGAATGTGTCTAGCAGCAGCCACAGCCCAGTTGAAGCAACACACATGTTGACAACATGGTCAAGGGCAGAGTTCCCGCTGAGCATGCCTCTAACGCTTCAAGTATGTGTCATTGTCAAGCAACAACTCAAAGCACAAAAGGTAACTCCATGTTGCGCCATTGCGAATTTGCAACATGCATCTGATGCTCTTGTCAAGCCGGCATGGATCACCTCATGCTTTGAGTTGTTGGAGGCGCCTTTCAGTCTTGCAGAAAAGCTGCTGCTTTCTGTCTACCAGCTCCAAGTCAGCCCGCTCTGGCTGCAGCTTGCGCTCTCTAGCCGTCTCTGGGTGGCCTTTGAAGGCCTGCATGTCCTTGCGCTGACGCTTTGCCGCCTGCTGCTCCGCAACAAACTTTCGCAGCTTCTAATCTGTGTCAGCCAAAACCTGTCGCGCATCTTGCAGATAAGCTTCCTCGGCTTGCACTTTGGCTGCGGCTGCGTCTGCTTTCCTCTTGCTGGCAAGCTTTGCTTTTGCCTGACCAGCAGCGTGTCTACCATTTGCCGGCTGGACATCATGGCGAGACAGCTTCTTTGAAGCGGCTGGCATGATCACCTTATTTTGCAGCAAGCAACCGCCTGTAGAGTCACAACAAGGCTTTGCAAGATCAAATGATAATGGGTTTCTTCGCAAGAGCTATCACAAGAACGTTCATGCGCGGCATCAATGTCTCGTCATTCAAAAGCTTGAACGAGGAGTTACTCCGAAACCAGGCAGCGTTCTCGTATGGCGCATCAGCTGCAGCAAGACCTGCGGACAAGCCTGTACAGGCTTTGTGACCGGTAGGTGACTGCTGTGAGGCCAGGACCCGCTGCGTTGGCCGTCCCGTTGTAAGCCGCCGCCCGCCGAGTTGATACGACCATTTCAAGCTGTTGCACGCGATATGCTGAAGTGATATGAAAGTCAAGGCTATCAATCGCAACGAAGAGGAATACACACGCGAGAGGTCACAGGATCTGCGCAAGGTCCACAAGAACCTAGATCCCGGCTTGCATCCTTTCGAGAAGGCTGTAGAGTACACGAGAGCTCTCAATGCAGCAAAGCTTGACAAAGTGTTCGCCAAGCCCTTCTTAGCATCCTTGGCCCACGACGACGGCATCACCTGCCTGTCGAGAAACCCGAGGAGGCTCAATTCGCTGGTGTCTGGCTGTGCTGACGGACAACTAAGGTGTGACAAAAATCTCCTCACAGCGCTTTGCTGCCCTGCTGTCTGCATAGAGGATTTGCAACTTTCAGGACGTCTGCCACACCACGCATTCTTGATCTACAACCTTCTGTCACATCCTGCACTGCACATGACAGAAACAATGTTCAAAGGATGGCATACATTCGAAAAACCGTTGCAACCAATACTTGACATCTGTGCACAGGCTATGGGATGTGGCTGCTCAGCGCCCGTTGCGCAAGCTAGTTGGCCACACGTCAGGGGTGACAGGCGTCAGCATCACCCAAGATGGCGATGCTTGCGTCTCATGCAGCACTGATTGCACTGTCAAGCTGTGGAAAGTGCCCTTTGCCCCTGGGGAGGCAGGGCCATTGCTGCAAACAGAACGGCCCTTGTTAGAGTTCCAAGGCAAGGGCGCTTTCAAGGGCATTGATCACCATTGGGGCCGCAACAGCTTTGCAACAGCTGGATCTCAAGTTGATGTCTGGGATCACGAGCGTTCAGAGCCTGTGAACAGCTTCACCTGGGGAGCTGACTCAATCATGTCTGTCAGATTCAACCCTGTAAGTCTTGTACTCTGACTTACGCTCTGACTCATGCTCTAATGTGTGTGTGAGGGCTGAAGCCTCAGGCTTTACATCATGCTGAGACACAGGTGTGATGACTGAACTTTCGTAGCCTGACTCATGCGCTGACTCGGCCATGATGACCAAAATATCTGCACCTGCTGCAACCATGTGATCAAGTGTCTGCTTGTTGCCTGTATGAGTCCAGCTATCATTGCAATTGCAAGGTCTATCCAGTTGCAGGCTGAGGCTGACGTGATGGTTACAGCTGGATCAGATGGAGGGATAGCACTGCATTACAAATCTTCTCCTGTATCCAGCCTTGGGCTCGCAACATAACTGTTGCTCAACTTCCAACCTCTCTGACTCCCACAACAGTATCAACCCCAAACACGCGACTGTGGTTTGCAAGTTGAGGCTGATATCATGGCAACAGCAGGATCAGAAAGAGGCACTGCACTGCATCATTAATCCTTGCCTGCAACTCGACCTGGCCACTGGAGTGCAGCTTTTCTGCTTGCTTTTCAGCCTTTCTGACTCCCACAATCATGTAAAAAAAGCAAACATGCAACTGAATTTTGCAGGCTGAGACTGATGTGATGGCAACAGCAGGATCAGACAGAGGCATCACATTGAATCATCTACGCATTTCCGTAACTTTCTTTTCTTCCTGTTGTATGTTGGAGAGTATGCTATAGATCAAAATCTGTTTTTGTTTTGCAGGCTGAGGCTGACGTGATGGCTACAGCAGGATCAGACAGAGGCGTTGCATTGTATGACCTACGCACCTCCACACCCATCCGCAAGCTCATCATGCAAACCAAGACCAACAGCATTGCGTGGAACCCGATGGAGGCGTTCAACTTCACAGCAGCAAACGAAGACTGCTGCCTGTATACCTATGACATGCGCCGCTTGCAGTCTGCTAGCTGTGTGCACAAGGACTTTGTCTCAGCAGTCATGGATGTGGATTACTCACCCACTGGGCGGGAGTTTGTGGCTGGTGGTTATGACAGATCTGTGCGGATTTTCAGTCACAACGGGGGACACAGCAAGGAAGTGTACCATACCAAACGCATGCAGCGCGTGTTCGCGGTCAGGTTCAGCGGTGATGGGTCATATGTGTTTTCGGGCAGTGATGACATGAATGTCAGGGTCTGGAAGGTAGGGTTTGCTGCCCTGCCAGCACCAGACATACAAGTGCAAACTGAATGCAATTATACAGAGCTGCTCAGAATGGCTTCCAATTTGCCAAATTCATCATTAATGGTCACCTGTTGAATGCATATCTGTGTCTGTCATGAGTCAGTGCAGCTGCAGCATTTGGCTCCATCCTTTGCACACTTGTATTGCCTGCATTTCTGATGTCCCAGGTCTGACTTGGTGCGTCTTGCTTGCTGCTTGGATCCACCTCATGGCAGCACGTGTTTGAGCTTGCTACCGAATCTTGATACCCTGTGCCCTCTAGATAGTCTGCAGGCGGTGATCATAATTACAATACATTGCGCATCTTCAGGCAATGTTCATAATCAATATCAATGACACATCTACAGCGGGTGCTAGGTGTGTGGCACAAGTCCTGTGTATGGAGAAGCCTTTTGACATGCCATGCATGTGCCTGCAGGCCCGATCTAGCACACAAATGGGCACTCTGCTTCCAAGAGAACGGCAGAAGCAAGAGTATCAGCAAGCCCTTGTTGGGCGCTATCAGCATCTGCCAGAGGTCAAGCGCATCAGCAGACACCGCCATTTACCAACACCAATCTACAAGGTAACCTCACAAGGAAGCAGCAGTTGCAAGCTGAGATTGACACCTTACCTGGCAGTCATTTCAGCAGAAAACTGATCTTCGATAGCTCGCTTTTTGGCTTGTTATGCACTACATGCATGTCTGTATACCATTTGCCTGTGGTGCATGTGTTTGCTCTGTGTGCTGCAGTGAGCACAAGTTCTTGTCAGTCATTGAATGCGCAATTGAGCAGACAGCAAGTGCTCAAAGTCACATGCATCCCTGCAAACCCTTGTGCATGGACGCATGAGCGACAGCATAGGAGTCACACAAGGAGGACTTGCGTCTGCTTCAGATACACCTTCTGCTGAGCAAATGGTACAAGATAACCTTGCTATACAGGCTGCCAAGCTGAGGCGCACAATGACAGAAGCAGACAACAAGAAGCAGGCGAACAGAATAGCCCACAGTGCACCAGGCAGCGCCAGCATCAAGTCAGCTCGCAAGAAGAAGGTCGTTGCAGAATTGGAGTGAAATGCCAGATGCTATGGTGTTGTGTGTGCTAGGGTGATTTGCAGCTGTCTGATGCTGATTGCATTTGATCAAGAGCTGTACTGTTCAGCTACGGTTCTGCCGGCTGACAGTCACAATGTCATTTAAGGGATGTCATCAGACGCAGGGGTTTATACCCACGCTGGCTTCCATTCACTATTTCGCTGAACTTCTCTTTTGCTTCAGCTTTTTGCAGAAGAGTACTGCTGAGTTACGCCAATGCGTCATTGACTGTAAAGTTTGCAGTGATTGGCATGCTGGCTTGGCAAATTAGGTGATCAGCGTTTGCTGGCATGGCCTCTGCATTCCGTGATTTGCAATTCTGTGCTTGCTCCTGCTGAACATTCGCGCTTTGCTGAGTACTACTTTGTTGTATAGTTATAACACTGAAGGTTCATTGTGCAAAGCAGCATGCTGTTCAAGCTGTTACATTATGACAGGCTGTTCCACACTTTTGGTCATTCTTGAGTGAAAGCTGCAAAAAGCCTTACCGACCATATGCCAGCTGTGTTAAGGTTTTGATGAGCGAGCACCATGACTAACGGCGAACGGCCAATAGAATCGGTTCACTGAGCCACCGGTTACGAGGCTGGCGGTCATCATCTGCGAAAACTATCGATTCACACCACCGAAAGCTTGCGATACAAGTCTCGGTCATTCCGCGTGCTTTGGTTGATCGCTATTTTTGTCTCTGTCGCAGCCAACATGAGGTCAGCAATGATTGCCGCCCCATCCGCAATCGCCGTGAGACCTAGCATGGCCTCGCGAACACAGGTAGAGCATGCACACCTCGCTCCGCTTGCTATATATCGCTATACTGTCCCACCGATGCAGCTCGGTTCAACATGCACCATTTGGCAATCATGTCGCCCTTGCGCACGCAAAAACCTACTGAGTTGTGGCTGACTCGATCAAGGTTGCCTTGCAGGCTAGCATGAGAGGCACCCCAGTGGGCCACCGAGCCATGACAGCCAGGCCGGTGCGATGCCAGCGCATGATCGTCAGAGCTGCGGTAAGCTATGATAGCCAAATTGACTGCTTGCAGGAGCAGTTTGAACAGCTAAAGCAGGTTCCTTCTGTGCTGATATCCCACACTCTGGCTTTGCATATGTAGGACACAGGTGCAGTTCTGGAAGACGTCAGGAAAATCATTGCAGAGCAGCTTGGCACAGACGAGGACAAGGTCAGACATAGCCCTGTGCTGACCTTCTCTGTTGCTGGTGGCATGAAAATTAGGAAAAGTTTGTCTTATTTTCCCAATCATTTCAGCAATCGAACAAGCTTGTCTGGCTGCAGGTTCAAGCAGGATCTAAGTTTGTTGACCTTGGCGCAGACTCCTTGGACACAGTAAGCGCTATTGCAGCTGCAGTGCACTGTGTAAAATCTATATGCATTCACAGCTCGTCTTGTGTGCACACTGCTTTCAAGAGCAGGATTGAGGCTGCATCAGGGCTTGTCAGATGCTGTCAGACCCAATCTCAAACTTACAGCAATCACGCCAACACATGCATGGCCCTGTGCAGGTAGAGATCATGATGGCCTTGGAAGAGAAGTTTGACCTGCAGCTTGATGAGGAAGGTGAGATTTCAGGAGATCACTCCATGCATGCATGTTTGCCTTTCATGAAATCCTCAAGACAGAATTAGCGGTCTTACTTATCTGCATGTGACACTGTACAAGCCAGCTCCTCACAAAACCATTGGCGTTGATGCCCATGTGACGCTTTGTATGTGATGTTGCGCTTGTGATCTTGTGCATGCCTGCTTGTGGAGGAATTGCCTGCTGTGCCAATTTTGACAATGATTTGGCCTCTGCAGGTGCTGAGAAGATCAGCACAGTCCAGGAGGCAGCTGACCTCATCTCACAGCAAATTGAGAAGAAGTAGACTAGTCTCACATATCCTTATCAGCCAAAGTACTTGTTACAGAGACTGAGTAAATGAGTGCATCTGTGGCAGTCACTTAGCCGGTGTCACAGTTGTCTTTGAGTGAGGGGAGAGGCAGGATGAGAGAGACTATACTATTAGCCCACCTGAGTGCTTTGATGTGCTGCTTGCCAACTGACTGGTCAGAAATCATCTCAGTATGTGCCATGCACCAATGCTCTGCAACTCTTTGTAACACAACATATCTACCACTTATCCCAAATACAAAGACCCTTGGTGCATTGAACCTGAATCTGAGTACGATCCTTCTTGCATTCAGACATGGCTGTCTGGCAAATTATGATGTCAACAGCAGTTGCTTGACAGCGTATCATTGACACCCTGGGTGTAAAAGCTCGTTGAAGTCTGAACAGAACACCACCTGTACCAGCACAGTAGCTGCAAATCCGCTGTAGTAGTTGCAACAAATGTTAGCATGCAGAACATTTCTGCGCGCAGCTTGCATACTTGAACACATTACCTAGCACTTGACCAAATCCAGCCTGATGCTTTACAAAGGCCATATCTAGATCTAGGTCGGACCCACAATACAAGCACCGACCCGTGCCGGTTATTCATCACTTGAGTGACAATTTGTAAGGGTTGTTGTGTATGTCTAAGCTGCCAGCCCGCCCACTTAAGTACGCCTTGCCTGCCATGCTTGCTGCCTTCAACGCGCTGCCTTGCCTGCCGTTGCTGCTCCTGGAGCTGTGCAAGACAGGCTGGCCCTTTTGCTTGAGCACTGTCGTGGCTGAGCCTGCATGCAAGCAAGCACCTGGTTGCTCGCATGAGAACATGCATTCAGATCAGCAAGCAAGCAATAGTACGTCAAACAGGCAGCAAAGTTTGCACACGAACTATGTGATAGATGAGGTGTGATATCAGCCTTGTCTGGCAATCAACTTCATGCCCAGTGTAATGGCCCCACAAGCTTCACAGACAAGTTTCTGGTCACTTGATGGGGCTGCTGAGCTTGAAGTGATGCTTACTTTGCACCCGCCGCAGCACAGGCTCTCCTTTCCTTTGGACCAGCTTCTTTTGAGCTTCTCTGTTCTCAAGCTCAGACGAGGCTGAGCTGCCATTGCTGGCTCCATCCTGCCTGCCAGAGCTGCCTGGAAGCTGCCGCTGCATGCCTGTCACCCCGTGACTCACCCCCTCAGACTGGCTGGTGACTGATTTTTGAGGAGAGTCAGATGTGCTGTTCTGGCTGTGTCTGTGCGAAGCCTTGTCTGCTGCTGGTGAGGATCTGACTGGGCTGCTGCAATGACTTTCAGGGGAGTGGCTGACCTCAGTGTTGATTGAGGGTATCAGTGACTTGACACAGTTTGACTTGACCTGTGAGAGGGCACACATGCTTTTGTCACTCCAAGCAAGCAGCTACTGTAGCAATACTGGGGTAGTTATTGCTTTATACATAACTGAGCGATGAAACGAAAGTTGACGTCAAACTGCGCTTCAAATTGTTGGCAACCATCAGTTGGGAGTGAGACCCTTCATGACGTCACTGCAACAATGGTGGATAGCATTGCAATGGCACCAGAAAGAGGTGTGTAGAGTTCACATTTGTGCATGTCATAGTCTAGAGTATAGTACTGGACTACTGGAATGCACGCATATGCACAATTGCGTTGTATTGGCTATATTGTCTTGGAGAATTGCTAAGAGTGCAAGCGTAAGCATGCCGAGTGTCATGTCTCACCTGCAGATTAGAGATGGCGTCTTGAAGGTCAAGCACAGTCGCATCTGGGCTGGAGTGCTGAGGCATGGCATACCTTGTCGTGCTGGTGCTGGGATGGACTGAATTGAGCTGCACATCTGCTGCGGCATCATTTGCAAGTGCAGCTGCAACGGCGGCTTGCAGCTTTTCCTTGATCAGACGATGCTCATTGGCTTGAGCTCTCAAGCTGCTGACCTGCAGGGAAAAAGCAGCTGTGAACCGCAATCACAGCCATGATGTAGACTTTGATAGATATTTATGTGCTGCTAATTTGGCTCAAATTGCATCAAGGACAACAGCGTGGTTGGTTTAGTGGTAGAATAGTACCCTGCCACGGTACAGACCCGGGTTCGATTCCCGGATCACGCACCAATTGCTTTTTTTTTGTGCAGTCACACAGGGTACTGGGCTGCGTGTGTGTAGGCGTACAACGATACGGCAATGCCTGTGGCAAGCAATTGTAAGTAGCACGCTGACCTGGGCAGACAGCTGGTGCACAATGGTGTCCTTCTCAGAGCCCACAGCTTGCAGCGTCTGCAATCACAAAATGTTCATCCCATGTCTCCTGTCACCAACCCTTTCAAGTCGGCAAAAGATCAGCTTTTCCAAATATGACCAAAGAAAGGCTTTATTTGTTGATTTCAAGGGAGTACTGCGCAGTGGAGGCATGCCTTCATGCATGCTGTCCTGACATATGGGGTCTGGTTGGCATGTGACATTGAAGCTCAACCCAAGCTGCAGCCCCGTACAGAAGCAAAAATCAGAAGCAGAAAGTGATGTTGCGGACAATACTGTGCATCAGCTTAGGCAATTGGAGGTGTGTTGCAGAAGGTCTCATGTCATCGTTATATACAACACAGTACTGAGCCATGGTCTGCTACAATGCAATGATGCTCCACACATATGCTGAGTGTGCACCCATGCATTGCTTACTTGCAGTTGGATCTTGGTGGACTGGCACTGCTGCTGCAGCTGCACTAGACTGTTCTCCTTGTCAGAAGTTGAGCGCTGCAGCTGATGCACCTGCTCCTGAAGCTGCATCTCATTCTGCTTGGCTGCTGCCTGGCTGCTCTGCAGCTGCTGCTGAAGCTGTTGAATGGACTGCTGCAGGCCAACTGCTTGAACAGCTTCCTCCTGTAATGACAATAGTAATAAATCATTACACGTTCCAGCATATACTGCTAGGTGTGTGTGGCACACGCCTTAACCTCCTGTAGTAAGACAACACCCTTCACACCTTCAGGCAACGCACTTCAGACTGCAGACGACGTGTGCAAGATACATGATGCAATGGCTCTGTCAAGGACACCTGTTGCCTTGCCCTTCAACTTTTCATGCAGCAAGCGTTTGAAACAGCGAGTCATTCTGTGTGCAAGTGTTACAGTGACTTCTCTTTGTAACGATGCTTTGGTTACCAAGGAAGTTGCTTTTACATCGAGGCGTCAGAGATACCATTGCAGTCAGAAGGCAGTGCTTGGTTCCCAATTGCATTGCCCTTACATAAAAAGTGTCCTGACATCGAGTGCCCTTACAAAGCAAAGTGAATGTGCTATCATGACCAGACTGCCACATACAGTGGCACTGTCTACAGCTTGAGCTATACCTGTAAAGAAGCAAGCTGGTGCTGCAGCTGTTGTGTGTGCTGCTGTGCGGCACTCAGCTCTTCAGTCTTCTTCTTCAGCTGAGTCTGACTCCTGTGAGCCTCCTCAGAGGCCAGGCCCCGCTGGTCCAGGGCTTGCTGCAGAACGCCCTCCAGCTCAGCAAGCTTGGACAGGGCATTCTGCTTGTCTGTCTGTGCAGCAGCCTGCAAGTCACAGAATACTTTCACTCCTTGACAGGATGAAGACTGGTGTTGCACAGTTGCTGTTGTGATTGCCATAAACTTGATCAGCTTGGACACTTGCAATCAAACTTGCAAGCAGGCTCAATAGTGCAGTCTGTTCCTTGTACTGCTGCATGTAAGCAGTTGCATGTGACGAAGGCAAATGCTTAATGGTATACTTGTGAGGGCCATAGACTAAGTCAACAGAGCTGTGTATCATGGCAGTCAGCCAGATTGCGCAAAGCAGGTTGCATTTGCAGTTGAGCACACTTCAAAGGATCCTCTGACTTGATATAAGATCCTCAAAACCAACAGATCATAGCCAACGCCAGCAGCAGATTCTTCAGGTTGCCAAATTATGTAAGACGTGGGAAATTGGAAGCTCTGATGCTGATGAGCAAAAGAAGAATGGCAGAAGAGCAGCACGGCATCCAGAGCTCGCTGACATACTGCGGGCTCACCAAATCATGTTTTGCAGTCTGAGCACATGCACGCTCTGCTTGCAATCTTTGCACTGCAGCTGATGCCTCCTGCTGTTCAGCACGCGCTTTTACAAGCTCAGCCTGAGCCTCCTCAAGCTGCTGCTGCGTCTCTGGCACCTGAGTCTGAGTCAGCTGGGTCAGCTGCTGAGTCAGCTCCTCATGAGACGTCTGAAGCCTCTGCAGCTCCTGCCTAGCTTCTGCCAGCATGGCAGATGCGGCAGAACCCTGCTGGGCTTCAGACGCAGCAACATTGTGCTCCTGCTGAGTACGCTGAAGCTCAGCAAGAGTTGCTGAGTGCTGGGCTGTTATCTCAGAGAGCTCAGACCTCACTGCGCTGAGCTCCTCGAGGCTAGTTTGCTGCAAAGCATCCAGCTGTCGAGCCTTCTGCTCTTCTGCTTCAGCACAGCTGGCTTGCAGATTTGCAAGCTGCTGCTGAAGGCCCAGCTTCTCCTCTTCTTGTTTACCCAGGCTGGCTTGCAGTTGACCAAGCTTTTGTTGCAGTTTTTGCTCTGCAGACTCTGCAGTCTTTTGTACTTGCAGCTGTTGCCTGACTGACTCCATCTCCTGTTGAAGTCTTGTGGTGTCAGCTCCTGGGAGGCACACAAAGTAGAGAAAATGTGCAGTACATTCCAGATGCATGTCATTATTGCATGCATGCAGCTGTTGCCTGATGGACGCCATATCTTGATCAAGCTTTTCGGTCTCGGGTCCTACGAGGCAAACGACACAGGTATCAGGCAATTCGTAAGTCCACGACTTTGTCAGCATTGCTTGCTGGCAGCTGCAGATCTATATATGCCGCATAGTCCCGACGCGCAAGATGCACGCAACACTGCCAATCTTACTCAATGTTGTGTCATGCTGGCTGTATACGCATGGACATCATGTCATGGTGGCAAATGTTCAGGCAAGGTCACATGCACATTTGCACAAATGTGCAGGCCTTGGGTGCAGAAAATCATATGCATGACATGCAACTGGACTTCCATGCTTCTCTAAGAACAGACTCTGCCATCATAGCGTCCAATGCCGCAGAAGAATCCTATCTCCTCTGTGAATCAACTAGCATGCAGTTACTGTTGAGTTGTACCTGCAGACTCTGCACGCCTGGCAGCAGCAGCCGCATTGTTGTCAGCAGCATTCCGCTGCTGCGTCAGCATGTCGCAGTGGCTCTGCAGCTGCGTGACTTGAGTAGCCAGCTGCTGTGCCTGCTGCGCCTGCTGAGCATGCTGAGCTGTCTGCTGACTCAGCTGAGCGCTGAGTTGCTGCAAGCTAGCTTCGCTGGCTTGCTGCGCCTGAGCCCAGAAAAAGTTTGCTCACATACAGGGCAGACTTATTTATCAGGCCCATCTAGTTTATCAGGCCCAGCTAGGCACGTACTTGAGCAACCAACTGTGTCCATACAGTTTGGTTATAACTTGTTTAGCTGAAATCTATCCATTTGTATACGTGTGTCAGTATGCCAAGCATACTTGCCTCAATTCTCCAATTATGCTTACGTGGATTCACTTGCGTATGTGCGCATGAATACATTTAGTCGTTTGTGCAAGCATGCAGTCCTTTATCCATTCGTTGACCCCGTCATCCTTCCTATTTTGGACTCATCATTCACTCACTCACTCCTCATTCAGTTACATATGCACTCATTATTGTGCTCATTATTCTTGCTGCTGGAGCCAGCTTGAAGAATTTCATTCATTGCTACCAGCGTACACACAACGCAAGTCACCTGCGTGGCAGCTTCTTGAGCCATCTTGGCGTTGTAAGCCTTCTTCTGCAGCTCCAGCACGCGGGTGGCCTCCCCTCGCAGCTGGGTTTTCAGGTCATCGACTTGAACCCGCCACCACTCCAACTGCTGCTGCGCCTCTGCATGGCTGCTTTGCGCGCTCTTCAGCTGTTGCTCCTGGCAGATCACATGCAGATTGTTATTGCTCACATTTCAAGTGCTGATCCATTGGTCACGTCGATTTGCTGCTTCTGGCACAACCTACGCACAAGTGTGCATGCCTCACAGCCAGCATGATGATTCGTCACTCCTGTCATATGGGATGCAGTTGTGCACACCACTGCAACAAAATCCAGCTCAGAATCAGATGCAGGAGCATAGTGTCAAGCCGTTCATGAGGTGCCTACACAAAAGCATGATATGCTTCTCACGCAGCACACGCAGTTCAGAACTACAAATTTGGGCCACAGCAGCAAGCAAGATAACCCATTAACAAACATTCTGCTCAGCCAGCATCTGTAGCATTCAAAACTTACCTGATCCTGGCATTTAGTCATCCATGAGTCATGATCCTGTTGCGTCTGCTGCAAGTCTTGGCTGTGCTGCTGCAGAGCTTGCTGCAGGGAGCTGGCTTCAGACTGCATGTACTCACGCTCAGACGCATGGGTCTCCAGGGCTGATCTGGCCTGGAGTAACTCAGCTTGCAGCTGCTCCCGTTCGTCTTTGCTGCGTGCCAAGCTGCTCTGCAGAGACTGTTCTTGGGCAGAGGTGCGCTGTAATGTGACCTCTAACCTGCAGCATTAACACAATCGGTCCCCAAAGCGCTTTTGTGTGCTTGGCAGCTGCAAGACAGTCCACTGGGATGGGGCTGTGGACAAGGCTGATCACTCAAGACAGAGCTGACAGCAGCTTTTGTTCAGTGACTGCTTTTGAGAAGCTGCTGACAGACCGAACAAGGAGGATGCAACCCATTTGTTCTGTCATCGCAACCATGCTATGGTCAAAAATGCAACAGCACTCAACTTTTATGCAACAGGTTCTCAAGTTGCAGACGGTACGAGACACCAGTCAAGTGCAGAGAGATTTTGGCTGAGCACGGGCGCTGGAGACAAGGCAGCATTCATGTAATGATGATGGTCTTAGTAGGCTGGTGTTCATGCACATGGACACAATGCTGTGATGGGTCTGCTCACCATCCGATGTGCTAGGCAATCCTCCAATCACAAGTGCCGCCCAGGTCTAGAGGCTGACATATTGGCGTTCCTGGTTCACAGCGTAAGCAAAACATGTACATGTGCAAGTCCTCACCTGAAACCCACATGAGGGAATTGCAAAGAAAATTGCTTTGTCTGACTTTCAAATGTTGGACACGAGATGTCCCTATAAAGATGCTCAAAACAAGCCTGCCTGGCCAGACAGGACTTGGGCCACACACACCCAGCACATGTGCTGGAATATGTCAATATTGTTATCATTATTTTCATTGTTAAAGGGAACTTCGGGATCAGACCTGTGTGTGAGACTGGAAACTTCTTGGTCCCGGCTGCGCAGGAGGGCTTCTAGCTGCATCTGCCCTTCTTGCTGTCTGCTCTCCTGCATATGCTCACTCAACCGCTTGGCATGTGTGGTTTACTTGTCTGAGAAATTGTATTGACATGTTCAGCTGTCAAGGCAGGAGAAAACTTGCATCAGACATAGTCATATGCAAACAAGGGATGGCCACAACACAGTGAAGTAACAAACACCACCAAAGAGTAGTCTAAGTTGTTTGAGGATCTGGATTGCAACCTGCTGACGTGTCGCCAGCTGCTGACTCAGCCGTGCAAGCTCTTGAGCCACTCCATCACGCTCAGCCTCAGCTGATCTCTGGGCTGCCTCAGCATTTGCAACTCGCACTTGCTGGTGATGCAACTGGCTCTGCAGCTCCTGCCCCTGTTGCTCGGCAGCATGCAGCTGACTCTCCAAAGCAGCTGCTGCTGCAGTTGCCGCTGAAAGTGCTGCTGCGTCTACGTGACCGCCTGGGTGATCAGCATGGCCGACATTGTGATCCTCGAAGTGAGACATCAGATGCTGCCCTGCATGCAGCACGTTCTGGTGTTGTTGTGCTATTAATACAACACAAGCAACTGGACTCGTGTGAGTTGGTTCAAGGTGCGATCAAGTCCAAACTCACTGTGAAAGACTTGAAGTGAAAGGCAGTAGCCCCATTGTAAGTCACAAGTAGTAGCCCCATTGTGGCAGGATGAGCATGATGTCGTTCTAGGCCCATAAATGGTGCTGAATGTCAAGCAACGGCTGCTATATTCCATAACTCCAGGTTGCTGAATATGCATGAGCGACCAAAGCACTGATGCTTGGCAAGCTGCTGTATCTCTGCTACGACCACTGCTGCCCCTTCTATCCTATGCAGAGTTAAGAGTTACAGAAGCAGAAGGGCTTCTGGTGGATACCTTGCCACCAGCAGGCACTGTGTGCACATGTGATCAAGCGCTTCGTTCATCAGCGATGTCTGCTGTGTTGAGCACAGAGCAGGTTGTGCTAATGCTTCACTGTGACTTGAGAACCCTGCACGATTTGATGCCCCATACTGCCGTCATGGCGCTTATCTACGTGGCATTTGCAAGTCCTGCTCTCACTGCTATGTGCCAGTATTTGACTGCTGTATATCCCTTGTCTCACAAGGGTCCCACTCAACTCGCATCATGCTAGTGGTTGCCGTTGCAGAGCCTAGCAGTATAGTTTGTGGACTATCTGGTTTCACTGCTGTCTGCTCCTGTTGTAAAGCCATCCTGTTTCAATCCTGTCATGCTACATGTTACCATTGTGATGCATGCTCGTGTAGCCTTTGCAGTGTCCTTTCAGCTTCAGGATCATGACCAGACTGCCCATGAGTGCCTGATACTTGCTTTCAATACGGTTTGGCAGTACCACAAAGGCGCTTGGAACAAGCCGTCCTGGCGAGACAGGCCTCGGCCACACATACCTAGCGCATGTGCTGGAGTGTGTGAGAATTACTGGTATCACCATTATGATTGTTACTGGCAGTACCTGAAGGGGCAGCAAGAATGGTACTGCGACCAGAGGCAGCTTCCAGCCAGCTGTTGCAGCGCCAGTCATTCTTCTCCTTCTGCAGCTGCGCCAGCTCCTTCATGCACCAGCTTAGTTCCTGCGCAGTAGCACAACTGTCAGCTCAATCCAGCTCAAGCTTCACGAAGATGGGAAGGTGCAGAAAATGCAGTGTCTTAGGGTTGATGCCTGCATGTTGACTGCGTTGCTCGGCTGACTTGGTGCGCAAAGTTGTTATGTCATGCTGCAGTGAGGGTGCTGTGCCAGTGATACGCAATCAGGCATGCCAAAGGAGCTATGCCTTGCACCTCTTGAGTCTCATCCTGGCGTGTCTTGGCGTCTGCCAGTGCAGCCTGAGCCGATTCCCTGTCTCTCGTTGCAGCCAGGAGAGCAACCTATACCAAACAAGGTGCATCAACAAAAGCATGTGCTGGAGTTGACCACCAAGTTCAACCTGCACAATTCAGCTGCTCACCCCTGACAGGGAGTCAAGAGGCATAGTATGCAAGCCTGACCTGGACTTGGTCAGCGCCAGACGGCGAAGCATCGGATGCCCTCATTGCAGCGCCGTATGACGCAGGGCTATAGTCTCCCCTCGCCCCAGCATAGGAGGGTTGCTTAAGGAGAGCTTTGCGACCGCCAAACATCGCTTCTGCTGTAAAACACGCTTGACGCCTGCTAGGATGGCATCCAGGCGCGGCACCCTATTGTTAGCGCCGGTCCTCCCATCTAGCAGGGCACCGTGCTCCTGTATAGCGCTCCGAATACGACGCCCGAGTAGGTCAAACACTTTGCAAGTGATTTCAACAATGCTGAGTCGGGTGCGACAGTTTCCTTCGTCTCGGCTGAACCTTGTGAGTTAAGTGTAATGCAGACCGTGAGTCATCAATCGCAACCTATCAGCTTAAAGCACTTATCGAGCTGTCGCAGCGCTCACGCGCGAACCTCTGTCTCTGTCCCCGTTTGTGATCACTGAGACCACAGTCTGGTCATGGGAAGCCTGCCGTTCTGAAAACGATAACAAATTTTGCAGTGGCCTCTTTCTGTGCGAAGTCAGCAGCAGGGCATGGCTTCTCTAACCTGCGCCAGTCATGTCTGCCATGTGAAAAGTCAGGCTTCCCCAGGCAGCTTCAGATCTAGATGCTTGCAACCGACACAGCGACACCTTCATAGTCACGTTCGACCAGCCTTGAGGCGGTCAGCGTCGTTCACCCGACACATAGTCTTTGCGTCTGCGAGCGACTACGAGGAGGGCGAGCTCGTGAAAGGCGTCAAAGCTGGTGACAGATTGAAAGTCAAGGAGTCCCGGATAGTATATCACTCTCCCAAGCACAAGGTACAGCATTTTAGGCAAGCATGGACAGTTGGTTGCTTGCTGTTGGCAGCTGCTTCTTGCAGTCATGCAAAAGTTGATCATGTCACTGCTCTTAGACAGCACATTACGCAGATGATTGCGTGCCTTTCACCTCCCCTTGAGCATGGTGATGGTCACCCCTATTTGTAATCTGTTGAGATGTCATACTGAATTCATCAAATCAACGAATTAATACAGGATGGGCTCGACCTGAAGGGCATGGAGGGTGAATGCATTGAAGTGATTGAGAAGCATTTGGGGTCCAAAATGTCAGCGAACTTGCCGTACAAGACAGTCTTCATGATTCCTAAAGATGATGGCAAAGATCAAAAACTTGTGGCGCATTTGGTGAGTGACTAGTGCGCAATTCTTCTGTGCTGAGCATTCATCTTCCACGTGATCTGCAAACCTCTGCAGCTGTTGTCAAAGTCAGTTGTGCAGTCAAGGTTGTGAGTGGTGTGGCCGCCTGCACCCATGACAACCTCAGGCTGAATTAATTGTGAGCAGGAAGACTGCGTGTGCATCACTACAGCATGACTTTCTGCCAAATGACTTATTGCAGGCTGCGGGGGAGTTTGATAAAGTGTGATGGTTGAAGAACCCTGCCTTCAGATTGTCCAGCAGCTGCATACTATCAGGATATAGCCATCAAACAGACAAGACCCATGCAATCTCTATGCAATAAGGTCTTGACAATGGTCCCACAGGCAGCGGTAGACCAATCAGGCGTAGAAACAATAGAGCATGCAATGTTTAGATACGCTCAGCTGTGCACTCAGGCTGTTTCAACATTGAGTTGTCTGCAAAAGTCTCACCACCAAAATTCTGACCTACCTAGCAATCAATTTTGAGGTTTAGTTGTACTTATCAGACAAAGCATTGACTAGTGCATTCATAGCAGTTGATCTATCATTGCAAGCTGGGTGTAAGCTGCTGACACTGGTCTCCTAAAGGCTGACATTACTTTGACAAGCAGAATTTGTTGACATCCGCTTCATAGACAAAATAGTCACTCACAGACATGGAACCTGGCTTGCGATCAAGTTTAAACTAGCAGCAAGCTGACTTTGGGGCTGTCAACATCAACACAACACAGCACCACAACAAAAAAGGGAGACAAAGCTCAACTCAAAGATCTGCCACATGCAACTTTCAGATCCCAGGCTGCCTTCACAACTTTCCTGCAAGCCTTATGATGTTCAACATATGCAGCATCATGCATGCGTATATATGCATGCTGAGGGACACATAGGGCTGGGTATTGCTGATGAAACGCCTTGTAGCCGCCTCTCAACACATACATATGGGGGAATGTCAGGTTGGGGTAGTCTGCCAGATGGTTCCGCCTGTCCATGTTGCGCAAGTAGCGAAACATGCGGGGCGCCCTTTCTGAAGAGAACTCACAGTACAAGATGATTGCTGTTGTTTTGCCCTGTGCTGCATTTTGACTACCAAAAGTGAAAGCCTCGGCATCATCTGGACTGGCTATGTTGACTGCTCTGGGAATGTGTCCGCCTGCATGCTCATAAGCATACCTGCAACCACCGCATGCAAGTATGCACACCTTTGCAGCTCAATTTCTGTAACATATATGTTTGCTTGCACAAGCAGACCTGACATCATGTAGCGTAGACACATCAAGTGTCAGACAAGACCTGACCAGCCATTGTGTCAAGCCACAAACCAAAACATGCAAAAGACCCAAGCAACAAGGGTTGCGATGCACCTGCAATCCACAATCTTCACTGCAGTCACCCCACTGTGTTGAGGATCGCCCAAGAGCCATGCAAGAGTGGCATTGCTGATGCTGGGTAAGCCAGTTTCAGGATTCTCCACCATTGGCAGAATACTAACCGGCCCAGTGTCCAATGGTGAGAAGCTTTTGCGCCTAGCTGACCCTCCACTGTCCATGTTGGCAGGGCTAGCAGGCGCGCCCTGAGGCCAAGTCCCTTGCATGGCGCTGTGCATTGCGTCCTGTGAAGACGGCTGTAAGGCAGGGCTGTTGGCAATGCCCTGTACAAGGGTTGTTGGCAGCTGAAAGGTGCAGGAAGGGCTGAATGAACTGACTGAGCCAGACAGCCCAGCAGCTGCTGCAGCAGCTTCTGTGGTTGTGTTGCTGGAGCTTGCTTCTGCAGCTGCTGCCACCGCTGCTTCAGCAGCTTCATGGACTTTGCTGTTGGAGCATGCTTGCTCAGCTATAAACATGTCAGCAGCTGTTGCTGCAGAATCTAAGGCTGGCTTACTGGACGATGCTGCTGTCTCATCAAACACGTTGGCTGCTGAGAACGGGTTTATGCTGCAGAAGGCACCGTCTGTTTGCATGTCATCATATTTTGCAGCATCTGGGAAGCTGAGGCTTGATGCAGCACACTTGACGATGTCGCAGTCACTGTCAGTTTGTGCTGAAGGCATACAAAAGCTGCTGACTGCTGTTGATGCTGGGTGTGATGTCACAGGCAATGGATGCACAGGTTTGATCAGAAGGGCTGATGGTAAGAGCCCTGTCTGTGGTAACACCTGACCCTGACTCAGGGCTGCTTGAGACGGGCGTGTATCATGCAATCTTTCATGCCCTGCCAAGTCATTCAACTTTGTTTCACTTGACAATCTGGAGGGCTTAGGCTGAAGGAAAGATGGTGCTGGATTTGACCAATCATCCAACAGGATCATCTCATTGATCTCATGATCGGCCGATGATCCTGACGGAGCGTGTGATGACAGTTGCGACGGCTCGGCATGGTCTGTCTGCATGACACATGGCGAGCTCTGGACTCTATCTGCTGCAAACATATTGAAGCTGCTGGGGAAGCTACTAGGGCCATACGGGCTGAGTGGGGGCTTTTGAGACATGCTGCTCCTAGCTAATCTACTGTTCAAGATCTCATTGGCTGTTTCAGGGATGTCTAGGCATCCCAGACTAGCACCTGCAGTCATGTAACGTTCTTATACGTTTTGGATGTGTGCATGTTACACATGCATGCGACACATCCAAAAGGTTGATTGAGACAGCATATCAAACAGTCTCTATCCACCTTTTGGATGTGTAATGAGAATGTGCCGCCATGCCTTGCATCACTGGCATGCTTGAGGAGCAACACTCTTTGCACTGCTGTTCACATGTTGACATGCTCAAGCTCAAGGACTGCGTTCATGCAGCCCACTGTTGCCTTCCTTGTTGACAGGACACTCACGCAGACACAGAGAATCTGTCACAACGTGAATTAATTCAAGCAGCGCAACATCCCAGTGTAGGCATTGGTGAAATACATGCAAGTGCTTAGATGCATGCATGCATGGGCAAAGGCATAGATCACCTGGCAAATGCAGAGACTGCATTGCTGGTCCAGATCTGAGCCTATCTGCACTAGCACTTCTGTCAAGCCGCAACGGCCCTGGCATGCTCTGATGCATAGGGCAGTGTCTCTTGGAAGCAGTCTTTGTCCCTGTTGAGGCAGGAGGGCTCTTTCCTGCGCAGCACCCAAAACTCAAGCATAAGCTTGATTGGACTCGAAGCTGCAAGGGCCTTTAATGAACATCTGCTTGTCTTATGCAAAGTCGATACAACTTCACCATGTAACAAGCACACGCAGTCTTACATCAGCTTGTCCTCACACGAAGCCGCCAAGTTGTGTGTGTTTTTTTGAGAGGTGGACCTTGCAACATTTGACACAGGCATGTCCGAGGTTTCCAAAATGCGTACACAGGCACACAATGATGTTGTGCATGCAGGTCTGCTGCAAAAGGTCGTGAGTTGACCAGGTCAGCTGTGATCACTTGCAAATAGATCGACTCTCCGAAAGGGGTGCCGGCCGTGAGCCGCGATCTCGGCGCGAGATTCTCGCAGAGTTTCCTACAGCCTGATGCGCAAGAATATTCTTCTGGCCAATGTCGTGTCGGCTGAAGGTGTCGGCAGAAGGAGGGCTTTCTGCGCGCGTCGAGCTGTTTTGGCGTTATATTTTGCATGCAAGCCTAGTGAATCTTACCAATGCATGACCAAAAGCTGTAGTCCATCAGGCAGAATAAAATGCTGCAATGCACCAGACTTTTGGGGCAAAGTGCTGCATCTCAGTTCTCGAAAGGCAATGTTCCATGGTTCTTGTACAGGCATGATGAAACATTCAGGTCAGACTCTGCCTGTGGGACTGCAGGCAAGCAACAAGATACCGCCACCACGCAGGGACCTACCCTTCAGATTGCTGATATGCACTGTGGTCCCAAAGTCAAGTCTGCCAAAACCGAGCATGTGCTGGCTTACCGCAGTACAGCTTCCTCTTGGCTTTCAGTGGCGGCTGCATGGAAGCAGAAGACCCTAGCCAGTCCTGCATACGATTCTCCTTGTTCATGTCGAAGTCAGCTGATGCACTGGGTCCCCTGAGCTGGCGCCGCCGTCGCTGACTGCTGCTACTGCTTCGCCTGGGGGTGCTGCATGCTGGCAGCTTCTCCAGGGATGAGTCCAATCTGCAGGAAACAGTGCACAGGGACAATTGACTTTTCTGTACCTGTGGAAGTGTTATCCTTTTGACAAACAGCAATGACAAGACAGTTGGCAATCTTGGAGGGCTGCATGCTGGCAACTTGTCCAGGGATGTGTCCAGCCTGCAGGAGGCAGGGCATAGAACATGTCAATACAAGAACAGTTTGTGTACATACAAATGTAGATTGGCAAACAGTTGGGAAGCTGCTGAGATTGTGAGTGCTGTAAGACCTCTCCATTATCGTAGAGGCTCCCACTTGAGAGCTTGCAAGCTTCCCTTCTTCTCTTTTCTCAGTTCACATGAGGGGAATCCTTGCTCAAAGAACACACAATCTGAGGACAATCTCTGTTCATCAAGACAGCACTATCATCAGTTGCTGCATAACAACTGCAGACTGAGAACAATTTCTTGGAAACAAAGGCATTCATTAGACAAACAGTGCACTGTATAACATTTGGTCTTGTAATTGATCAGGCTCTGTCCTAGTGAGTGTGCGTCTCGCTTGTTCAAGTGAGATCGTGCGTAGCCGTTGACCAGTCCATCAGACAAGAACCACACTTCTGGTGTGTCTACACACAGCCTTATTGGAATAGCGCTCAAGCTCAACTGTACAAGCATCTCAGCGCGTTACAGGTCTGCACAATGTACCTTCTGCGGATGTAAGGAGTTGGGGAGGGCGAGGCGTCCTGAAGCAGCTGCGGCGTGCCTGCTGAGCTTGGTGTGGAGTTGTACCGGCTTGCAAGCACTTGGGCATCTGCTGCTTGCAGAGGTGCTCTTGTGCCTGTATGCAAGATATGCCATGACACATGATTTTCAAAGTGTGCTTTGAGACATCATTCGCGCAGTGGCTGACAAGGTAGATCAGCTACTGCAGGCTCATGTGCTGCTTGCAGAGGTGCTCTGATGCCTGCTTGCAACACACACCATGACAGTTGTGTCTTGTACAGTTGAACACACAAGCTCAACTGCTTGAGGAGAGCACAAACGCAGGACATAATTCAGGCTGCAGGGCCTGAGTCAAGAAAAAGGGCCTCGACTTGCAGGCTAGTGAGGCAGTATTGTTCTTCAAGCAAAGCTCTTGTGGGGCAAGCAGCATTGTCACCTTGCAGTTTCACAGACAAGAAACAAACACAACAAGATGGCTGTTGCGTTTGGCTGACAGATAAAGGAGGCTGAGGTTCATCTGAAACCTGGCTTCTGATAGAAATTCCATGCAAAGCTGCCAAATCATCTGCACATGGACAATCAAGGGCTGCACTCCAGACTTGTGCATGGTTTTACAATGTTGGCTATCAATCACTCAGTTGACCGTGAGGACTGATGCGCCTCACCTGGGATGTGCACCTCTTGACTGGTGGCAGCATGATTGGCTGCCTCTTTGTGGGCATGGTGCGCTGCATGATCAAGCACAAGGTCATTAGACAATCGGCTTCGCAGCATTTGCTGTGCTCAAACCGTATGTGTCAGACCAGCAAAGGCTGCAGAAGGTCATCGGACGGCAGATCCATCGCGTATGCTGCACATACCTATCTCGCTGCTTGCATACCATTCTCTGCTCCCTAGCTTGGCAGTCAAGCGGGTGATGGGAGAGGCATCACTGGCTGAGTTCAGCATGTTTGCCTCAGGAGCAGGTGATTCTGTATCAGCAAAGGCAGCTACATCATTAGCACAGGTTTGCAACCGCGTTTGTCGTGACTGCGCTCTCCTTGACGCGCTACATGTGATGAAGGGACAAGCACACTCTAGATAGCATCAAGCTTGTATCAACAGATTTCACACGCCTGTTCCTCGAAGCCACTTTCGGAAACGATTCCGCGTGAAAGAGTGACAGATGCAGACGACATGAGCAAGTGCCTTGGCTCATGAGCACTTGCAACAA
This sequence comes from Trebouxia sp. TZW2008, assembly GCA_002118135.1. Classification (NCBI taxonomy): domain Eukaryota; kingdom Viridiplantae; phylum Chlorophyta; class Trebouxiophyceae; order Trebouxiales; family Trebouxiaceae; genus Trebouxia; species Trebouxia sp. TZW2008. The sequence goes on from BDIU01000111.1 coordinate 235,665, forward strand.
AGCAACAAAGCGGCGACAAGATCCCAAGATCAACATGACAGCTCTGAAAGGTTTGGAATCAAGGCTCAACAGTGAGTTGAGTCCTGTAAGCAGTCACGTGCATTAGTCAGAAGCTGCTTGCGATGGACAAAGTCAACAAGCAGCAAGATGTAATGATGCGCTTCGCCTTGGAGCCACCGGCTGCCTGGAAGCACCGACAATGCGTGCAAGAGTCCAGGACTACCTTATGCCAATGCCATGCCTGTGAGCTGCCTAACATTCATCAGTCTCATCAATGAAAAGCCTTGAGGAATGATGAGTGGCCATAGATGAATCGTGATGCGAGTGACATCGTAGCGTCGCTTGTGCAACTTGCTGCCAACGTGTCCTTCACTGGTTCTGTGGCCCAAGGGCCAAAACTTGAAGCAACAGTTACTGCAGCCCCTCAGAAGATCTGCAGAGTATGCTGGTGGCTTCAGCCAAGATCAGTGGCTTAAACTCTATGCAGCCAGCTGTCATGCAGACATAAGTGTCTGCTCTCGATGTCAAACTGTTCACAAAACTTGAAAATGCACAAGTCCTTCAATTTGTCAGTCTAGGCTCTGCAGCAGGAGGTTGCCCACATGAGCCCTAATTGACAGTTTGAATTGCAAGCTTAAGTCACACGGGCTGTCACGACATCAAGGACGCGCCAACGCTTACATAACACGCAGACCGTTAGCGCCATCGACCTTGTGCGAACAAGCGCGAGCACGCACATTGAACTCGGGCTCTCGCGTTGATACTCGCAGACAAACCGATTCGATCGTGCTTATGCATGCATGCTAACGAGGACACTTGCGTCTGGCTTCAATGCTGAGGGCTATCTTCATTCTGATCGTCTCATGCTTTTGGGCTCAATGGCAAAGCCGTGCCTCCCCGGTCGTGACAACCGTGTCGGTCGGCGAGCAACTCTCTGAAGACCTGCTGCCTCCAGGTCAATCCTTGGATTATCGATGGACAGTCTACAGGTGTGCAAAACATTGTTTTTGTGGGCAGAATTGTCCCACCGTCATTTCATCTCCCATGTGCCCAGGTGGCTTGGCGACATTGTCTCCCTAGACCCGCAAGTCCTGTTGAAATGCCACAATCGCATGACAAGTGGCTGCCAATCCTTGCGCATACACTGCAGAAACCAGGCTTTCTCTTCAAGGGACATATTTCACAGAGGTCAGCAAGCTGCAATGCAATGACAGCATCTCTGTGTCCAGAACTTTGTCATTTGAAGAGCCGCAGCCTCTCTCAGTACATGCAAATGCAAGTCCAAGTGAGATAATCATACCCATACATGGCATCAGACTCTTCAATTGACCATTCAAATGCTTTCACTCTCCGAGGGACCCAACAGGGAGCTGGCACAAACAGTATCATGTTTCAATCAAAGTGTGATGCCTGACGAACACAAACATCATGCTCGACATTGGGCATGCTTTCATATCCTGCCCAAGAGAATGTCTGAAGGCATCAACCCATGCCCCAGCCAATGCATATAAGTAGAGTTGCAGCAACTTGTGACAAGGTCTGATAGCATCTGTGGCTGCTGCTGTCGCTGAAGCTGCAGCGTCTGTGCCGTCAAAAGTTGCTGACTGCAAGCGCTGCAAGCAGGCAGCATGCACTCCAAAAGTAGAATTGACTATTTGACAACCATAGAAAGCCATAGAAACCATTGTGCATGCTGTGCAGGAGGCAGGCACACTTGGCCAACTCCAGAAACAGACCAATGCTGGATGGACCCTGGGGCAGGCGTGGCAGCAGACTGTGTCATGAACAGCACAATCAGCACGCAGCCTCATCTTGCAGACTACACCAGCATTGACGTGGCTATGATGAATGCTGTTGACCGGGATGGTGTGGTGCCGGACCGCACTGAGTTTGCTCGCAGATGCGCTCTTGCTGAGGAAGCTTTCAGAGAGGTCAATGTTAAGGTATGCAGGATAGCTGCCGGTTGTCATGCACTGCCATATGGGGCATGCTGTGCAGCAGCAACTTGACGTGATGCCTTTTGGCTTGCATCCATGTTGTAGCATGTGCAGTAAGCTAGGCTGCGATGCTACTTACTTCAACGGAAACAAATGCATGATGTGTTCAACTTATCTGGCATGCTCATGTCCCTTGTGGCAATCAATAGCACTTTTTACTCATGCTGCAAATCATGCCTTCGTACTGCAAGCCACGCCTTCACATTGCAAATCGCGCCTTGGTCCTTCCTATCACAGCTTGCACAAAATGTCATGCATGCATGCAAAGCGCTGCTCATCATGTAACTGCCATCGGATAGTGGCCTCTGTGCTTCAGGCAAAGTGCATTGCGCTGGGGTCCCAACTGCAGCCCCAGGGGGTCAGAGCATTGGCGCAATTTGGATATGAGCGCTGGGGAAGCTACGTGTCCACCATTGAAGTCTTTAAGGCAAGCTGATCAATGTCACTGCTTTTGACCGAGAAATACATTTGCCAGTCTCAGATGCATGCTTTGAAGCCTGTGACTGTTGAGATGTGAGCGCTGGGGGAGCTATGTGCTCACTGTTGAGGGATTTCAGGCAGGCTTACTATGTGGACGCTTTTGCTTGAGCAATAGTAGTATGTCAAGCAAGGAGTATTATCAGCAGCATGCTTCCAATGACGGTGCAAAATACATCAGATGCTTCGTCTTGATAATCTTTGCCCTGTTCACTTTTATGAAGGTGGATAGATGCACCATTGGCACATAAGTGTTTTCTTTTCACCCTTGTTCTTTTTTGACAGTTGCAAGGCCAGAACGTTCTGCCTTTCAGCCTGCAGCATCAGACTTTGGCAGACGCTGGTTGTCAATAGTTGCTGCTTGGGCCGTGTTTGTGAATGCTGACGTGATGACCGCAAGCAAGTCTGCTTTGCCTGTGCTCCTAATCTGCATTCCACAAGGCCAACTCACCCTACCCTTCGGCCTGCAGCATCAGACTTTAGTAGCAGATACAGGTTGTCAACAGTCGCCATTTGTGTCATGTCTGTGAACGTCGACATAGTTGCCACACAAAATTTCTGCTGCACCTGTGTTCCTGCTCTGCAATTACAAGTCCAAATCACTCTAGCCTTCCGCCTGCAGCATCAGACTTGAGTAGCAGATACAGGTTGTCAACAACTGCCACCTGTGTCATGTCTGTGAACACCAAGATGGTTGCTACACGCAACTTCTGCTTCACATATGTTTCTGCTCTGCAGTTACCTGTCCAAATCACTCTAGCCTTCCGCCTGCAGCATCAGACTTGAGTAGCAGATACAGGTTGTCAACAACTGCCACCTGTGTCATGTCTGTGAACACCAAGATGGTTGCCACACGCAACTTCTGCTTCACATATGTTTCTGCTCTGCAGTTACAAGGCCAAATCATTCTAGCCGACCGCCTGCAGCATCAGACTTTCGTAGCAGATGCAGGTTGTCAACAGTTGCCACGCTGTGAACGCCGACATGGTTGCCACACACAGTTTCTGCTGCAGCTGTTCTCCTGCTCTGCAGTTACAAGGCTAGAACAGTCCGCCCTTCATCCTGCAGCATCAGACTTTGTGGCAGATGCAGGTTGTCAACAGTTGCCACCTGGATATGTGTGTGAACGCCGACATGGTTGCCGCACGCAATTTCTGCTGCACACGTGTTCCTGCTCTGCATTCTGAAGGGCAGAATGCTTTGGCCTTGTAAACATTCTGCCCTTCAGCCTGCAGCATCAGACTTCGATGGCAGATGCAGCTTTTCCGTAGTTGCCGCTTGTGTCATGTTTGTGAACACTGACACAATTGCCCTACGCGTCCTCTGCTTCACCTTTGTTTCTGCTCTGCAGTTACAAGGCCAGAACATTCTGCCCTTCAGCCTGCAGCATCAGACTTTCCTGCTAGCTGTCCTAACAGACATGGTGAACGAGTTCTTCTGGTGGGAGCAGTATAGCCGGCTTGCATCTGCAACAGAAGACTATGCCAGCAGCACAGTCACTGTTGAGCTTGTGTTCAATCGGGGACCAGAGACAGTCACCCTCAAGAAGGTCAGGCACAATGCATTTTTTGTCACAATAATCTGCTTTTCACATGCAGGACACACTTTTTGCTATGTTTTCAGTGTCTGCTGAACATGTTGCAGTTACTTTGAACTTGTGTTGCACCTGAATTCAGATGCCATTACTGCGTGAGTAGCATTTACATGCCTGTCCTGCTTGGTGTGCTTAATGTGCATTGCATTTTTGTTTAGAGGTGTCTGCAAGACAGAATTGTTGGTGGCATGACAGACCGCATGCGGATCTCTTTTCTGCTTTCCTCCCAGAAAATTGCAATGGATGATGCAAGGGCGTGTTCAATCCCAGCATGACAAACAACATTCGCGGCTTTGGCAGCTTGAGCAAGGGTTTGTTCAACTTTGGCAGCTTGAGCAAAACTTGATTCAACACTGCAAGATACAAGCAAACTCCCAGTCACTGGCAACTACCAACATGCATTGACAGCAACCAATGCCCACTGAACACACATGCGACACCATGAAGTTGCTTTTGATCAGCAGCTGCTTGCAAATGTGCTTGCATACAGGGCATAGAGCATGCACGGCACTACCTTGAGAGGCGATTTGCTCAGCAGCAGATGCCTGTCAACATCACTTGGATGTCTTCACAACCCCTGCCTGGTGAAAGCCCGAAGGACCAATTCACAGCCATTGTAGGCGAGAAGTAAGGCAGTTGCAGTCATGTGTTGTGATTCACTGCTCACAATTCGTTTTATGCTTCCCTGTTATATCTTGTCATGCACTGTCATTGTAGTCCTGATATGGATGAGTGATCCTCCTGCAGTCATGTGTTGGGATCGCCTCCCTTGAGACTGTGGGTGGCCTGCTCAAAGATCTCAGACTAGAAGAATCGACTCTCTGTGGCGAGCACTAGTCACTGCTTCAATGCTTTTGAACGCACCAATCCACTTGCAGCCATGTTCATGAGCGCAGCTTAGTCGTGTCAAAGAGCAACACCGTGTCAACATCTGCATGACTTTGCTTGCCTAACCTGACACGTGCTGATGCGTGTTTGGCTTGGCAGGTACATGCAGCAACACTTTTCAAAAGGCATTGGATGGCGCTTGAGTTCCAGAGATGCCTTTACAGGGGCTGCTGCAGTAGCAGGTGAGCTCTCACCTCTTCCAAGTGTGCTGTGTCCATTGATTCAAATCCAATATAGGCATCATGAGGCTCCGGGTGTTTTGAAATGGACAGCAGATACTGTGTGTCAGCTTCACAATGACATGCACCCAACCAACAGTGTTACATCTGAACGCACCCTGATGTTGTACACACTTGCTTCATGTTTACATTCTTGTTTACATTTGTGATCACACAAGGTTCATCTTCAACATGGACACATATGCCTATGCAGGTTTTGTGTACTGGGTCTGGAATGCAAGGAAGCAGAAGCAAAAGCCTACAGCTTGGTCCAGCCAGATGAAGGCTGCAGACTCTGTGGCTGCTTTGCAAGGTAAAGCTAGACCTGCAGAATGGCATCAAACAACTACCTGCAAAGTGCACATATCTGTGCCTGAAAGCCACTCTAGTCTGGCAATCCCTGACCACATGAACATCTGCTTTTATGTTGAATGTAGCTGTCGATTGTGCGTCTTTCCCCGCATTTTGAGGTCTTGCACAAGCAATGCTGCTAAGCAGATGATGACTTGATTGCCACACTGCACAGCTGTCAGCAATTCAAACTCACCTATCGCGTTGCAGATCTATCAGAGCTGAAGAGACCCAATGGCAAGCTACAGATTGACCTCATAGCGGAGGCAGGTGCAGCACCCCTCACGGTGCAGATCTGCAAGGCGCCTGATGGGTCAGACTGGCTGCTTGGAGTAGGAGGTTATGCCAGGGTACAACCTTGAGCACGTGACTGCAGCCTGACTGCAGGAAGATCATGCCATAATGCAACATTCACCATGTAAATGTACATCATTTCCGGCAGTGACAGGCTGTACGAAGGTACGATCCTTGCAACATGAATGTATACTGACTGCTGGTCGTGGCAGGTTACGTCAGGGTACAACTTTTGGTAAACTTATTGGGTTGATAAGATGCAGCATCATGTGATCCTGCAAACTTCAACAATGCTGTAGACGGTGCTGTTGGCAACTGCATTGAGGCAAATGTGTGGCTGTGATTGAGTCTTGCTGTTTTGCAAGGATGTACATATCATTTATGCAGCCTGCTCAATGGCAGAAAGTTACTGCTCAGGTGTTCGCAGCTATCACAGGCAGTGGTGAAGAGGTGACCATCATCTACACAACTTGCTGATTTCCGTTTGGTGACTGTTTAGGTGTACAAGGCTGTCACAGGCAGTGGCCAAGAGGTGGCAGTCAAAGTGTTACACAATGCCAGCAAAACCAGGCTCAACATGTTTGCCAAGGTTTGGATCCATCACTTCATGCTAATCACAAATGGTTCAGCTCTCCTTCCTGCAAGCAGCATGGTTGCAAAAGCTTAATTGACTACAGCACACAACACACGTGTCTGCAGCAGGACATGTCTGCAAGTGTGGGTCTTCTGCTGAGTCAGGACGCAGTTCTTGTAGAATGCTACCACAAATGACGCAAACAGCTCGTCATCAACAAATGCGCTTTTGCCTAGAAGGCTACATAACATTGCTGTTGAGAACTGCAATGTGCCTGTTGACTTGGTGGTATTACAGAAGTCAATGTGCCTGTTGCTGACGCTGCTACATGTCTGCTTTGTAAACATCGCTTTTGCTGTAATGTTGCTCAAACTTCACAAATGTCAAGCGTGCGGATGCTTCATCCCTCACCTTGTATGTCTTAGAGAGAGAAAGAGAGAGTAATTTTACATGCTTCAGCCAGCCAACAAGGCTGATCACATGTGCCACACCGTGGCAATGACTATATGTCTGTGGAAATTAGGCAGTCTATGACATAGTGAACACCCCCAAATGACCATGTTGCGCAAAAAAGCGCACATGTTGTAACCGCAGCCCTCAAACAAATGACGGTACTTGGCCCGCACTCTAGCCAATGCTACACATTCAAACACTAAGTGCTTTTCATCGCCTAAGGCTCCAGATTATGTCACATGTCTTGAGACCTTGAGACATCGGCATGCAGGAGGCGCGGGTGCTGGAGTCAGTAGGGGCGCACTCTGCCATTGTGCAGTTGCATGGAGCCTGCTTACAAGAAAACACTGCCATGCTTGTCCTGGAATACATGCAGGTAAGCATGCCTGTTCACCTGCATGTTCACTGAACCACACCTGCAGCCCGTGTTCATTTCACAAAAGTGCTGAGCTGTTCCAGACCAAGTTCTTGAGACGGAAGTTTTGGTCCTGTTGCATGGGCATGTAAACCTGCGTGGAGTTAGTATGACAAAAGGCCTGAAATCAAGCAGTCATCATTTTCATGAAAAAGCTTTTCTTCTGCTGCTCACTGCAGGGAGGTGACTTGCATGAAGCGCTTATGCAGCATGACAGCAGCAAAGCGCGCCAGGAGTCAGTCACATGGTACAATGGGGGCGCCAAGATAGCCCTGGATGTGGCGCACGGCTTGCAGTACTTGCATAGCCGCAAGGTGCGTACGGCTTATAATTCTTACAGGATCAACCTGATTTACAAGGCCACACCTGCTTGAGCCGTCAATCAATATCTGCTATCAGGATCTGCTGAATGCATATGACATTGCAACGGTGACCACATGCCGTGACTGCACTGCAGTGCAGCATGTGACTGGCTCTGAAGAATGGAGTCAAGACGCATGTGCCACACCTGTCTTTGTTATGTTGCTAACTGTGTTGAGCAGCCATCACTGCCATTGCTTTGACTACTACATTGCTGCATCTAGCGGCATGGTGGTGCAGCATGCTGGACATGATGCGCATCTGCAGGTTATCTCTCAAGACCCATTGAGTGATGCATTGCCTGCAGATCGTCCACCGAGATATCAAATCCAAAAACGTGCTTCTGACAAAGGATAGTCAGAGCGCCAAGATTGCAGACGTGGGTCTGTCTAGGGTTCTGGATTCCCTATCATTTTCCAGTGCAAACATAGCTTATGGCACATTTGCCTATGCTGCACCAGAAGTGCTGCTGGGCTATGCCTGTACGGAAAAGGTGGGTCATGCGATGCACAACCAATTTGTGCGTGTATTCTTGCTGTCATCAACCATGCTTTGCTGACACCACATGCTTGCCAGAATGCAACTTCAGCATGTTGTTTGATGTTTGCTAACTCGTTTCTGTTGCATGGTGTCATCTGTAGCAACATGTCCATGGCACAATGTGCATATTGTGTGTAATGTATGCACAAGCTGCATCCAGTCGAAGTGTCCATCTGATTCAATGTGCACAAGGCAAAGCCATGCCTCATACCTTCAATACTGACATGCCTGAGTATTGTGTCATGACAATCTCAGATGTCACCCGTCTTCATGTGCTCTATCTGTACACTTTAGCTATGCATGACTGCCATAGCTTCTGCTATGTCAACTGTTTGCTGCAGGTCGACATGTACAGCTATGGAGTACTGCTCTGGGAGATTGTCACACAGGAAGTGCCCTCGCGTGGTCAGCTCAGAGACTTCAGAGTTCCTGAAGAGTGCCCACAGGCAGTCGCAGATTTGCATGACGCCTGCCTACAGCAGGATCCAAATTTGAGACCATCTGTGTCAGAAGCTATAGTGCAGCTACAGCAGGCTTCAAATCCAGCCAAAGCTTTGCATACCAGATCATGAGCGAGATGAAGATACTGCTGGGCGTGGTCAGGTTGTCACGTTGTCAGTCACCCTGGGAGCCTTCAAGCAAATGCGTAAGCTGAGACGGCAGCGATCAGCAATTTCTGCTGATAGACATTCTGCCGAAGTCATTTGAATACATCAGTCAGCGGATACTGGAATGTTGCAATTAGCAATAAGCAAGTGTTGACATGCTTGGCATGTAAGAGTGCTGATTTGGAACAAAACCTTAGCCCCCGCTTTTAGCATAGGCTTTCCTTTCCCTTCTTCTGGTCAATTTGTGGGATTAGCTTTCTTCTACTGGCATGCCCTTGGCAACCATATTTGTGGAGTAGGGTTAAATGACGCTCTCACTTGCCAGCGCTCCGATGTCACTCAGGAGACCTGTGTTTTGCTTGCCTGCTGTTGCAGGTTGTTCCCGGGACTTATACATTGAGAATGTTGTCTGTGTAGTTGTATAGAACCCCAGCATCTTACTCTTGCATGCTGACCCTAGGCTGGAGTATACAGCGTTTGGTTGTGCTGCTCAAGCCACTCAGAAAGGACCATGCACTCAATCAATCTAAAATAACCTTCATAAATGATTCATGCTGCAGACTTTACAGGAATGAAGGATGACCCAGCGTCTGACACGATGCGCCTGAAAGCCCTGTTGGCCTGATTGTCCCTTGTCACACATGAACAGCCAGTAACTGTACGCAGCCCTATGCGTGTCCTGCTGTTGATGGCAGCAGGGTTCATGTGAAGTAAACGTTAATTTTTGTGTTCCCTTGTTGGACTGGTCATGGCTGTTCAGGTTTGGCATCCAGAGTCACCTGATCTTTTTAGTCTGGCATGCGTGGGGCCTGAAACTCTCATAGCTTCGGCTGCGCTATACACTGGCTGCCAATGCGTTTAAGCTAGATTGTCACAGCGCCCACTGCATGCCCATGAGACGCGCGATGCAGGCGTTACATGGTCTTTTCTGATCGAAAGTTTTGGCACAGTTCCATTATTCTGTGAATCATGACGCCCGAACAGCCTCAGCCTCCGCCTCTGCCTTGGGGGTGAGCCAGCTGCGCTGTTTTGCAAGAAATGTCGAAGCGTTTGACAGCACGCTCAAGGTGGCTGGACAACTCTGATCAGTCTGTGGTTTGACGCTGCAGGCCCGTCACAGACGCTCCCGATCCCGGAATTTTTGTCACTCAGGAAGCGTTCCAGACGTACTCTTTTGTACGATCTGAGCCTGATGTGCGCGACCCTTACGAACGTATTGGAGATCAGGTGAGTTTGGCTTGTTTACAGCTGGCACTTTTGCTGAAGGCCTACACCATTTCTTTGCATATGCTGACTACGGCCTGCTGCTGCTACCTGCAGGCTGCTCACAGCGATGCAGGCTTTGAAGCACAGGAAATGCTGCCAGTCATTGCACGAAACAAACAAGCGCACCAGCAAGCCCTTGAGCAGTCTTCAGATGAAGAGGTGGTCTCAGCTCAGCGCCCTCTAAAAAAACGCAGCTACTTTGCATCTGATGCTGCACCAACTACAGCAAGTCTGCTTGAATATGATTCATCACCTAAGCCACTCACTGACGGCGACCAGCCTATTCAAATGTTGTCCAAAGCACAGCACCAAAATCAGCACACACTGTCTCAGGCAGTCCAGGCTGGTGAGCATCTGATGCCAGGGCAAAGGAGCAACAATGCATCATCCAATTCACTGCATATCATGGGACAAAGCACTGCAGGGGTAGTTCCAGCCACACACCCAGCCGCTGCCAAGCACAACAACCAGATCAGAACAGCAGCATCAACAGACAGCTTGGCTGTACCCGAGCAGAATGCACAAAGAGGAACAAACAGACAGGATCAGGGTAGCACAGCAATACCATTACAGACACAGGACAGCATTTCAGCGCAATCGCTTGCAAGCAACTCTTCTTCAGGACAGTCTAACCCTTGGGAGCTCAGTAAGCAGGCTCAGGCTGATAAGTGCAACCCCAACAATGCGGCCTATGACCCTGAGTTTGCTGCACAGCACAGCGCCTGGCGTGCAAAGAAGAGCCGTACATATGCGCATCACAAGGCACGCAAGGCCAGGACTAAGCTGCTTAAGAGGGGACACTGGCCACAGAAATCCAGTCTGACAGCAGAGGAGCATGCATACCTTCTTGACCTGCAAGGTGGTCCATCTCTCAGGAACCAAAAAACCCTGCAAACATACAGTCTGGCCAAATGCAACAACCTGTTGCAGATGAATCCAGTCGCAAAAAGGTTTGCCTGCAGGTTGGCAAAGCACAACAGGTCCTCAATATAATCAAGTGTCAATATATCCCAGAGAATGCATGTGCAGTGCACAAAAGCAGCGACCAAGCATTTGGACGTGAGTCCTATCACTTTGCTTGTGCTGCAATTTGATGTAAGCACAAATGCGTCAATGCAAGAGCGCATGTCGCAGGACACATGTGTTTCACTTGTCTCGACAATGACAACCATAATTGGAATCATGATCGAAATATGGCTAATAATTGCTCCAATCGTAATTTACAGCTTGTTCTTCTGCTCCTGGTGTGCTCAAAAACGCTGCCTGTTGAACACAGGTGTGCAAGTGGAGGGTAAGGATGCAGCCAAGCTTGAGAGCCTCAAAGCTCGCCTGGCAAAGGAACAGCGGGAGTACCTCAATATGCTCAAGTCTAAGGCGTTCTCAGATCGCTCACGCTACACCTTCTGCTATGCAGCAGCTGCTAAGCAGATTGAGGTGAGGTTTTTGTCATCATTGATTGCTGATGCAAAGGAGCGCTGAACTGTGTAGTATTTGATTCGTGAGTCTTTGGCTGCATGTGAAATGAGGCAGCTCCATATTGTTGTTATTGTTTTAGGGGTTGTTCTTTGCGCATGCATTGCTTCAAAACCTTATGCTTACAGTGTGTCCTGCAGACAGCCACTGGAACATTGCCGTCATCGTTGTGACTTCAAGATGCTGTGCAATGACTCTGCCATCTTGTTTTCCCGCGCTCACCTGGTTTCTGGCTCATGTGATGCGTGGCAAATGCAAGCCTGTGCATTGGTCTATCATGCTTGTGTTCAATGCTGGCTCCCCAGTGATACCCTGCTCACCAGCAGCAAATTGCTTAGCTTGTTTGACAAATATGTCCTGAGATATGCGGCAGCTGGAGCAAGTTGGGAAAATGTTGTAGCCCCTGGTCACAATTTACACTCCGCACCTGAATGCTGATACCTGCTTGTCAAATGGGCTTTTGTCATCCTTTGATCAAGACTTGTCAAAATTGTGTATCAGACAATATCTGGATAGCCCTTGTTTGAGCCTGAAGGCACAAGAAGTGCTAATTACCTTCCAACAGTGCATCAGCAAATCACAGCAAATCAGTCGACTGCAGAATGAAAGCATGCTCAAGACAAACCCATGTCAACACTCTTGCCTGTGGTCCTGAAGGCAGAGTTGGTGGCAAAGAGTGCCCAGGTCAAGCAGCTGCCCCAGCTGTGGAGACTCAGCCAGGTCATCTCCCTCCAATCTGCTGCTGAGCGCAAGCCCAGAGGTCTAGATTGGCGCCATCTTGCCACCCTTTCCCGCCAAGGCGCTCCCGCCAACTTCAGCATGCCTGAGCTCCCCATGCCAATTTCTCCTGAACATCCCTACATGCCAAGCGTGCGACAGTCACAGCCTGTGACCGGCACAACGCATGTCCACCCACAGTCTGACAACAGCGCAGCTCCTGCCGCCAACTCAGCTCATGAGGGCTTCAGCACAGTGGCACAGACAGACTCATCTCCGCACCCGCAGCTGCATCAGGAGTCGGTCTGTCAAGAACATGCTGCGTGCAAGGAAACAGATCTGCTAATCACTGAAATTGCCTATCAATGCATCACTAGCACCTATGCTCCAAGCTACACAGGTGGCTGGGAGTTGCCTGTTCAAATTCAAGCAAAGGCAGTAACACAGCGGGAGAAAATCAAGGCAGGCCTGCAAGCTCAGCATGCGCAGCAGCAGATTGTGATTGACACGCCTTTGGTGAAGAGGAAGTACAACTGGCGGGAAAAGCATGAGCTGCTGTATGAGCATGCTGTACGTCTGCTGGGCCAGCGGGATTGGACTATCCAAAATCCAGCTCACCGGGCTCAGCATGCCCAGCAGGTTCAGGGGTCACAGCATCCAGCACAGCATGCACAGCAGGCCATACAGCCTGCTTCAAAACAAACACAGCGTGTCAGCAGTCTTCAGCAGGAGGCAGCAGATGACATTTTGAGCAGACCTTACTCACCCTCAGATGATGTGCCAGCTGGTATGCCTTACCACCCCAGCAGTCATCACACTCCTTACAAGCCTACAGGTGCATCAGATTCACCGCAGGCTTCAGACTCTGAGTTTGAGCTCTTGCACAGACCCCAGCAGACTCAAAAGCTAGACAGATGTGATAGGGACAGGGCTGCTGACGGTGCTGCTGACCACGGTCAAGACATGGCTGACCCAAGCGTTGATCAACGGCATGCCAGTGGGCACAGTAAACAGTCTATTGCAACTCGCAAGGAACCTAGCAGATTGCAGCACGTGACAACGGCTGAAGCCGCACATCCTGTCAGCCCTGTGAAAGGCCACGCTGGCAGCCCAGCCATAGCTGTGGACCCTCAACCCACAGCTGCAGACAACGCTGCTGCTGGTCATGGCGCTGCCACTGCACTTGATGCTGCAGCTGTGGCCTGTGGCACCACAGATTCGGGCTCAGCTGGTAGCGGATCGTTGGACACAGAGGGAAGGGAGCACAGCATGCAAAGCATGCATCGGGGCAGACTTGAGCAGTCAGAAGCTGCTTTTGACCACTGGCAGTTGGGCATGCACATGATTGTGACAAGACGGCAGCTTCCAGTCCACATCGTGCAACCCCCACCCGCTCAGGCATGCGTACAAGCACTCTTCTTCTGCATGATGAAGCTGGGCATGACAGCTAATTACACATGTGACAATCTGATTGCTGCCTGTGGCATCCGAGATGTAAAATGTTCTGTAGCGCTTCTGGCACACGCAACATTGTCATGCAAGTACCTGCAGCAGTGCAAACTGTGCTACACACTCAGATGCCCTGAAGCTTCACACTTGACTCTTGTTCCCTGCAGGGGCAGGGCAATAGGCAAACAGCCCCATCAGGACAGATGCAAAACAGGCTGGGAGTGGTTGGGCCCAAAATGGAGTTCTTGGAGGAGTGGGGGTTTGAACAGCTGCTACCAGAAGAGCTAGCAAGATTTTGGGCTTGTATCAATCTGCAACCGCAGACCAACTGTGATCTGCTGGTATGTCCTTCACAAAGTGCACCATGAGCAACTGATTGTGACAATTATATCATTAGCAATGCAATCTGTCTCAATGCAGAAACATTCTTGGCCAATGGTTCTGTGGTCCATGAAAGTTTCTGTTTTGTGCTGTGCTCCTCAGACTTTGTCGCAACCTGTTCTTATGATGTGCACCAGAGCAAGGTACATGCTACGGATGTTCTGTTGTCAAAGATAGTCTCAACAAGCTGCATGCCTGCCATGTTTTGGTCTTTAATTGCTTAAAAGGATTATCTTTGTTACTGTCCTTGTGGTGTAGCCAAGGTAGAGATTACGCGAGATTGTGTAACAGACTCATTACTTGATATTTGTATTGTTGTCCAAAAAGAATGAGAATGTTATTTTTGCCTGCAGCTAGCCAGGGTGGGTGTACACAGCAGCCATCTCGTTGACATGCAGCCCATGACTAAGGCCAGCTTGTCTCAGCAGTGCCAGAGGGAGGGCGTGGACACTAGTCATGCTGCCAGATTCCTGACATTGCTCATCACCCAGCTTCAGGGCATGCCTCAAGGGCAGTACCTACTGACTCATCAGCCAGCAGCTTCTGCCATCAGCCTGTTTGTGGCAGAAGAGCAACAGGAAGGGCAGGTCTGTCAATGTTTGTTAGTCTGTCAGATTGTCTGTCTGCCAGTCTGTCTGCCGTCCGTCTGTCTGTCTGTCACTCTGTCTGTCTGTCTATTTGTCCAGCACTTGACGCGCAAAACACCGCACGTGTTGTGCCTGTGAGAACACAGCTTTATCAAAAAACTTGCTGACAATCGGAGAACACTTCAACAGAAACAAGGGAATGTTGTAGTATGCCATGTCTCATATACATGGCTCGCGGCCTGTGAAGCCCTTACAGGAGTGACTTACACCAAAATGTGTATTCTGTCTGTGCAGGGAGATGAAGCAGTGCCCTTGCCGCTTGGCCCTTTGGATGTGCGAAAGGGTGTGGTGTACGACCTGCACGCTGCACATGTCGACAGTGGTGCCACTGACCTAGAACAGGTTGGTCAGTCTATCAACATCAACGCTGCTTGAGACAACATATGCTGCACTCGTCTCAAAATCCATGTAGCTGAATCACATCCTTGAGTGATCTTGTTGCTAAAAAACAAACTCGAGGTCAGAAATGGAAGTCTGTACTTTGCATTGCTGCCCTGCTGAGAGCATTACCCCATGTGTCTGCCAGATGTTTAACGTCAGCTGAGTGAGCCAAACAGCATCACAGACATGCTCTCACAAGTCTCAAGGACAGAGGCAACCTATACAGCTCATGTTGTTGTCAGTCACGCACAGTCAACCTGCAATCCCCTTGCAACACGCTATGCGCCTGTCTGGATACAGCGACGCTGCAGACTTGCAGCTTGCAATTGATCGTCAAGGCAGTCAGCAATGTCTCAGACTGCATCTGCAAACACCAAGTATACAAAACCACAATGCTAATTAAACATGGGCGACAATATATGCATTCCAGATCAACCCTGGATAGCATTGGTCAGGTACTCTGTCTGAGCAGCACAAATCATGACTTTCTGCATGCCTGCGTCAGGAAACGTATCAACAGAGTTGTACACGTACGCAGGACCTCTTCACAGGAGCTTGGCAGCAAGCAGATCCTGCCGTTGATCAAGTGCCATTCACATTCCCCCCTGCCCAACCTGCTCCCTACCAAGCAGGGGGCAGAAGGGGCAAACCGCATCAGGGCAGGGCCAGAGGCAGGGGGAGGGGCAGGATGTCTGGAAGAGGCCAGGGCAGGTTATATGGCCGTCACATGTCAACAGCTCAATCAGCTGTGAGTGGTCCTCAAGGAAGGGGGCAGAATGCTGCCTTGGATACACGTGTTGACTCACAGGCGACAGCTGGGCATACCAGGCAGATGGAGTCAGGCTGCCAGCAGAATGTTGGCAGGCCCTCTCAGGCTGTGCGCAAAGTGTCTGCTGCAGAGTATGCTCAAGCGTTAGATCAAGAACTTTGATGTGAGCCCACTCTGAGGCAGCACAAAGCTCAGACAGCAGACTTCTGTCAAAAAGAAGGAATGAATCTTGGCCTCAAAAGCAAGCATGTAGCTGCAAGGCTGACAATCAAGTCTTCCTGCTTCTGCTGGTGACATTTTGCATGGTTGTGGTCAGCGTGTAGCTAGCAATTGACAAGTCCTGCTAGATCCGGCATCGTCTCTGCTCCATGATGCAGATGTGATACAGTACCAGCATCTGACTTTGTGTCTGTCCGCATCATGCTGGGTTTTGCCAATCAGGTGTACAAGAGAACATGTACAAGAGAAGAGTTGCCTTTGTGAATGCACCTGTACAGACTTCTGGTACACACAGTGCTATGTCAGATCTAGAGTCAAGATTATGAAGCACAGGAAGATTGCTGCTTGCGAATGCTGCTCGTCTGCATCCATTCATATAGTATACTGATGTGTATAAAGTATGTTGCAGCTCATTTCAGTTAATCCAGACTTGTCTCTACTATAGCAGCACTACATGTGTAGTGTAGTTCGTTGTAGGCATGAATCCACTGATTCGTTGCGGGCTGAGAGTGATAGAGAGCACAGCAAAGCTCAAGAACGCAGAGCAGGGGCTGCTTTGTAAAACAGCAGCAGCGAAGGTGTGAAATATTCTCTGGCTGCAGCCTTCTTGAAGAAGTGACCATACTAACCAATGTAATATGCACGCTGCATGAGCAGAGAACTCCCTACAGCTACCTCACTGGCAGAAAACACTTAGCATGATATATCATGCAGCAGTCACCAACACGTCTCTAAAGCTGATGCTATTGTACGACTGCACAATTTGCACCCACAACTATTGTGCACGCCTGAGCTGATTTTGTGTGCTCTGACAGCTAAATCCATTTTTTTGTCTTTGTGTCACACTTACTAATCCTGCTGACGCTGACCGGGCTGATTCCTTGGAGCTGAAACCTGAACACAAGCAGTGATTGATGTCAACATGCTGTTTGCCAAGCTACAACACCTGCATGATGCATGCATCATGTGCAGCAAGCAGAAGTAGTTGTCTATGTGTTTGATACTGGTTGGCTGCCTGGGTGGTTTCATGTTTGACGGAGTGGACAGACTTTGGTCAAGCATGCATGCAAATTGTCAAAAGTGCAAACCAAGCTGATGAACAAGCAGGAGGTGACCAAATTGCAACTGTACATGCCCTTCAGCCATATGCGAACAGAGCAGGCTTGGTTATCAAGAATTGATCATGTCACCAGACAGATGCAAGTGACTCCACATTTGCGGGGATGCAGACTCAAATGCTGCACAGGCAAACATACTCTTGGCAAGTGTGAAGCTTTGTGAGCAATTTTTAGGGTGCATGCATACAGCATGCCGTAGTAAGAGTCGCAGTAAGAGTCACGTGTGCTCACGTATTGACTAGTGGTCAGTGCAGCACATTCCACAGTCCCTGAGTCACACCACAAAAGACTCCTGCCATCCAGTACAGCCTGTCAACATAGCCAGTAATAGGCACAAGCTCCTTCTCCTGCCTGCAATGTCAAAGTGTTTTATCTCAGGCGCCTCACAGCCATGTGAACCGAATGACAGAGCAGAGCGCATGTTGCATCAAAAGAATGGCATCAAACAGGTACTGCGGCACCAGCAGCAACATTCAAACAAGACACAATAGACATGGTCATGGACGCACACGCGCACTCAGGCAAGCAGTTTGCACCTGGTGTCACCAGTGGCATCCTCAGTGGTAGGCGCCTCACGCAATATTTCAAACGGATTGGTGCTGGCACGCATGTTGTACACCGTGTCCCTGCTGACCTCCCTTTTGACACCAGCGTCACTTGTCAGCCTCCGCTGGGCGACGTGTTTCCTGGGTGAGACAGGCTGCCACCCATCCTCAAAGTCTTTGCTAGCCTTTGCCTGCAATGCCACTCGTGTGAGGGAATGGCGACAACGAGCATCGACTGTCGATGATCGACACGCCTCGGCAAGCAAGGTTGAGAAGCAGAAGATGTGCGCACTGCAGCACGTGAGCTCACCGGAATGGTAGTGTATCCTTTCTTAGACGCGTCACTTCTCCGGCTTTCCTGCACCTGACACGTCCAGGCGCTTAGACGATGCAAGACCTCACCAGGACCTCTCGCCGGAGCTCTTGAAGGCAATGCACCCTGACCTTCGTCAGCCACCTTGTGGGTTGACTGTGATGTTGATGCTGCATCGGTGGGGCTTGGGCCTCCTGACGTGACTTCAATAGCCGGCACACCGCCGTCGGTTGCAACTTTCTCTTTGAAGCTCAAAGAGGACCTTGACAGACCGTTTGCTTTTGGCAGAGCATGACCGGGGTCCCTGCTGCCCAAGGGCGGGTAGTGCTTTGGATCGGAAGGCTCGTGAACGCCTTCCGTCTTCTCAAGGGAACGGCCGTGTCCAGCCGCTACGTGTACCTTGATAGCAGTATTCATACTGATGATGTTGACAGAAGAGCTGAAAAGCGCGAGTATCTACAACAAGCTCTGCATCTGGCTCTGCATGGTTTTTTGCGCCAGGGCGTTCAGGCGTTGCACGTGCTTACCCGGCTTAGTCATGACCCATGACTTATGGCCAAGCTTGTTTGGATTGATTGATTGATGCTGTCATGAGCATCATGCAGGACTTCTGTGTAGTGCCGCTTCTTGCTGCGCCAGCGCTTGCATAGCTGCACTTAAGACATAGAACATACAGCTCACTAGTACAGGATCTTTACGTCGTCAAACATGGGTGGTCAAAATCATTTTGATGAAATGTTTCCGTCATCACAGCTTGTGAATCACAATAGTTCATGGCACACGCCACGCCTTGTTGCACGAGCTGCATATGCACATTGCGAGCCACATCAACGTCGGGTTGCAGCTAAGACAGGGGTGATCTGGCCACGTCAACATCACTCAGCCATGTTCAGCACAGTACTGAGTTGTGACCATGCTGTGACAGCAATGGCGGTAGCTCAGCATGGCAGCAGTCCTGGGCTGCTTGTGACTGCAAGACCTCCCTTCGTGGCGCCTACAAGGACTCAGGTCAAGACCATGCTCAGCATCAAAGTAGCAGCCTTGACGCAGGGCCTCAAGTCAACAAGTTGGCAAGGTGCAAACAACAGATGCCTCTGCTCGATATAGCTCTAGGTAGCCGCTGTTATCGAGGCGGCAATGGCATGCCTGGCGGCCGTTGTTGCATGCCAGGGGGCAGAGGCATGCCCGGAGGGAACATGCCAGGTCTCATTTGCTGGTAGCCTGGCGGTGGCTGCATGTACTGCCCAGGAGGAGCTGGCATGCCTGCAGGACAAGCGAAAGCATTGTTTGTATGCATGCTACTGAGCTTTTCTAACCGTGCTGGGTGCAGGACACATAAAGCTAGCTACAGTGAGTGAGTGAATAAGAAGCAAATGCAAGCAGGTGAGTGAGCAAGAGAATAAGAAAGTGACGTATGTATCTTTTTTCAAAGATACATATGTGTGCGGACAGTACATATATGTAAAGTGCCAGCGCACTGATCAGCACATGAGCAATCAGCAGCTCCTGTCTTGTGCAAGATATGTAAACGTCACACATTGCTTTGTACGCACAACGCACGGTCGTAGCGCACAGATAGGTACATTGCTCGCATCGGGTGCCACATGCGTTGAAATCATGGATTACGAAGCAGGACTGTTGTTAAACACATAAAACTAGCCTGGAGCAGATCCTGGGTGCAATTCCTATATAAAGATAGGTCAATAGCATCAACATCGTCAATGCAAAATTTGTGCACAACTATGCAGAGAGATCTTGACCTGGTGGCAGCGGCCTGGGCTGAGCAAAGCCTGGAGGGCGGGGCATGCCAGGCGGGAAACTCCCGTACATCTGTGGCGGGAACTGCTGCGGTGGGAACTGGCCTGGTTGCTGCTGGGGTTGGCTGTACTGGGGGGGTAGAGGGGGTCTGCTGGTGGGGGTGGGGGGCAACTGCTGGGTTGCAGGGGGTTGAGGGGGCTGAGGGGGGGCTTGGTTGCTGGCCCAGGGGGGCGGAGGCGCTCCTCCAGATGCTGCAGTCACAGCAAATTTGATGAGTCGCCACTTGTAAACTTCATCCCAGCTGTTGACTAGCAGGCATGCTGTGCAAAGTTTGAAAGCCCAGCAAGGACTCAACAGCCAACATCAGCTTGCTTGGCTTGGTCCACAAATTATTGGGAAAAGTGACACTTTGAGAAGCAGAAAATCCCGATGCGTTGCAGCAAGAGTGGCATTGTGGGTCAAATATCGTGCACTGCAAGATCCAGCTTCTGATTCTAGCATGCAGACAGACATTTGCAACTTGGCAAGGCGGTGAAAGCTGGGCAACAGCCCTTTAAGGCAGGTATCATACACTGGCAGATGATGCTGATGGCAGCCCGCAAATGCTGCAAGCTTGCTGAAACAACAGCATATTCAATGTCTACATTGTAGTGCATGAGTGTGCTTGGGGACTATTCTGAACATCACCAGAAAACACGGAGCATATGATTTTGCAGATGTACCTGCTGGGGGCAGAGGAGGAGCTGGTGCAGAGGGGGGTGGGGGGGCTGGTGCGGAGGGGCCTGGTGGGGGTGGCGCCGCGCCGAAGCCATTTGCTGTGGGGGGTGGCGGAGGTGGTGCTGCCGGCTGGGGGGGCGGAGGGGGGGCAGCGCCCCCAGCAGCAAACCCAGAAGGGGCATGGATGGCCTGGGGCAGGGCAGGCTGCATCATGCCCTGCCCTGGCTGCTGCCTTGGGGCTGTGGCGAACAGTGTGTTGGGCCTGCTTTGTGATGACAACATTGCCTTCTTGCGTTCTGCTAGCTGACGTTCTGCTGGAGTACCGTGGCGCTCGCCCTTGCTGTCTTTCTTGTAAGCATATGAGACTGTGATAGCCCTGCAGAATCAAGTAATTCACAATTTTGATTGTGCTGAAGTCCAGCCTGGGAAATGTTGCAGCACTGCTGATGCAAGCATGTGCATCGGAAGCAATGCAGGCGCCTGTTACTGTGCATGGACGTCAGCCGCACAATTGGGACAGCTGACACGCAAATTTCACATGACATGCTTCAAGACAGATCAAAGCTCAACAGTCTGCACCTCCGTCAGTAATAGCAGTCGAGTCTCTGGGCTGACAGACTTGGCATTCTTGACTCAAGTCTAGACAGCTGTCATGAGCAGTGCCTGCCAGTGTTATTGGTAACCAGGCTTACCTGTTACAAAGGTACTGGCCGTTCATGGCCTCAATGGCTGAGTCAGATGCTTCAAAGCCATCAAAGCTGACAAAGCCAAAGCCTCTGCTGGATCCTGAGTCAGGGTCCCGCATGATCTTGGGAGTGGCGATGACCATGCCAAAGGCACTGAAGGTGTCATACAATAGCTGCAGCACAGATACTTCTTCGTAAGAGGACACAAGGACAGTCTTGACGTAAGGACAAGGCAACCAGTCACTGTGTTCTGACTGCATTGGTGTTGCTGAGTCAGGACGATTCAATATGAGGACAACTTTTCTTTCAACTAAAGCAGCAGGTGTAAAAAGGAAACATTGCACACTACTCCTGGTCAATTTGGTGCGCCAGCAAATGTTGCTATTACATCAGCGCTCTGGCTAGACGCAGTGAGGGCATAGCGCCAGCTGTGCAATTGCAATCAAATGTGGTATGAGTTTAGACTTTTGATGATCAGACAGGCATCAAACAGGAAGATCAAAACTGGGGCCAGAGCGATCGCAACTGTCAATATGCTATGGCTATGCTAACAGCAAAGTACAGCTGACATCACATGAGGTGAGTCATGCAGAATGTGTGGTCCATGGTGCATGCGCGCATGCTTGCATTACCTTCTCATCTACATCTGGATCCAGATTGCCAATGAACAAGTTTGCACCAACGTCTAGCGTGTCCTTGTCTTGTGAAGCCTTGTTGACTCTGATGGCCTTGCCAAACAGCTTGATCATGTTCAAGATCTTGATAGCCTGCACCAGGGCTCGTTGTTTATCCATATGTGCAGCAACAAAAGCTACACTTGATGCGATGACATTCTGCTCCTGGCAAGACACACTTGATCAGGCCAGATACTGCTTTTGCTCCTTTCTGCTGTCAGGACTGCTCTGTGTTATGGCTTACAAGCAGTGCATTGGAAGACAGCATGCAATCTTTGCCAAACAATAGCTGCAAAGGCTTACATAGTCTGCATCTTCTTCGCCTCTGTACTCCACAAAGCCGTACTGCTGATGCATGTTGGTGACTCGGTCCTTGGGCAGGTATACATTGACTGCAGTTACAGTGCAGTCAAACACCAGCACTCATACAAGGCAATAGTGATCACACAGCTAGCTGCACTTACCAACAGGGCCAGCTTGAACAAACAGCTCCCATACCAGCTCCTCTGACATCTGCACGTACATGATCATGTCAGATCTTATCTTGGCTGTTTCTGCAGAAACAACCGCCAGCAGAGAACGCTGCGTATGTCGTGGAGCGGATGGTGTGTACGCAGTTCACGGTACCTGTGGGTCGAGCCCTCCAACATACACCGTTGCATCTTGATTTCTGTCAGCAGCATGCTGTCCAATGAGATTGGCTCCAACTCCGGCTGTGATGCGGCCTCCTGCCACAGCAGCCATGCTGCGTCACTCGTCGAGGCCACTCAGGTTCTGTCGAAGAACAATAGCACTCTAGTGTCGGTACATATCTTGCAAAGGCAAGAATGCCCACGAGAACGCGTTTTCCAGTAGCGTTGCGCCCGTAGGCATTCTCTGCTTGCGAGTCAACGTCAATGCAAGGAAAGACGAACGACCCAACCGTCAACCTAACAGCCTTGCTTGGAAAGTGACACCCACACACGACAAACAGGTCCGTCTTTGCGCTACCTCTCGCTGCCGAAATTGCTACAGACTTCTCTGCCAGCATCTCAGCTTAGTACTAGCCACGCTGCATCGCATCATCGGACGAGTCGTCGCTGCTGTTGCTGTTTTGCACTGATCACACCTTGACATATCTCGCTTGCCCGCCAAACTCCGTCTGCAAAGCACACAACACCAAGAGCACCTCCGCATTGGTGCCATTAGAGCCTTGTATGCGTGCTTCAAGCAGCACGCGTGTTAGGTGTTGATGGGCACAGATGCTGCCCGATCTCACCCGCAGGCGACCCGGGCCGGCAGTGTCAGCCGAGCGGCCAACTCTCAGCTGAGCAGACGAGCAAGTAGCTCGCATCTGCACTTTCGACATCCTGAACATCACCGGAAGACACGACAGCCTGAACGACAGGGCAAACTGGTGACCTTCACTGCAGCTGTTGCAATGCGCCCGACGCTTCATTTACCAGCACCTGCATCTTGCACTGGCCTTGTGCAGGTGCTTGTTTTCTTGCTGTTGATATTCGTGGGCTTCTTTGTCATCATCCAACATAAGGTATTATTTCGTTGAATGAGTTGCTTGCTGCCTCTCCAGAAGCCAGCACAGTCTGGCTAGCTGGCCTCTGCTGTACGCAGGCTGATGGCTCTCATCCAAATGCGCATCGCAAGGATTTGCAAACCAGAGGTCAGGCTCTGTCAGAACAGGTAAAGGGATTGCATGCACCCAATGTGAGTATCAGCTCATTGTTCTCAGTTGGGACGTGTTTGCATGCTCTTCGTTGATCATTGGGCTCAAGTGCTGCGTGCCATGTAGCACACTGACAGCAGCTTGATGTATGACCGCATTGCTTGTCATTGCTGACCAGCAATCAATCTATGCTCAGCAGCATGAGCAGGATCTCCTTCTGATGCAGGTCGCCAGTAAGCAGCAGGCACAGCAGCTTGGCACTGACAATACAACTACAGAGCTACATTCTGCTGCTCAGGTGCTTGACAGGACATGCGATCACTGACTGCATAGCTTGCACACAGCTGCGCAGCATGCGGCTGATATTGTGTTTTGCACAATGAATCTTTATCAATCTGGGCTGCCTGCATGACAAAGATTACCACAACATGCAATCTACAGGTACTTATTGCATCACGCAGTTCTGTGCCTATATGCGTCTTGCTTACAATCTGGCTTACCACGTGCAGAAGTTCAAGGAGCAGCAGAAGCATGTCATCAGCTCAGCATCAGATAGTGCAGCACTAGTTCATCACAGTCCCCCAATCCCCCAAATCAAATCCCTGAATGACCCCCTCAGCCCTGACCAGGCAAGCTCACACGCCACAACAGAGAAACGGCTCCATAGCCCCTTGCCAGCAGAAGAAGAAGACTTCAGAGCAGCAGGCTTGGAGAAGAAGAGAGGGCAGGTCAAAGCAGCAGCGGCTCATTCTTGGAGAGGGTATGAGCAGCATGCCTGGGGGTTTGATGAGCTTCAGCCCATCACACAAGATGGCAAGGACAGCTTGGGAGGGTTTGGGGCAACCATTGTAGATTCACTTGATACCCTGTGGCTCATGGGGCTCAAAGATGAGTTTGGCAGGTACTGTCCTGTTGTTTGCATCACGACACTGGAGTGGTATGGGTGTTCTGTCTAATTTTTGTCATGTGTTTGAGTGTTCAAAGGATCATGCCTGACTTGCAACTGCTTGTGGGTTTTGAGAATGTTCTGACCGACTTCACAGCTGCATGCAAGTGCTGAGAGTGTTTGCATCTGCAAGTCAGGGCTGGACGTGCCCTGGATGATTGTAAGATTGCACTCAAGGGCTGACAGTGTCCTGCCTGACCCACAGCTGTGGATCAGGTCTAAGAGCGTCTCATGGATGCAGCTCACAAACACAGTATGCTGTCTGTCTTTGCTGTCACAAACGTCCTTCTTGACCCGCACCTGCAAGTAGAATCTGAGTGTACTTCTCAAGCTCTGTGAGAATGCTGCAAACACCCATTTGTTCGCCAGCACCTATGTGCAAGATAGTGTACAAGACAGAGCAGTGTGGACATTGGTTTTGGCGCCTCTTACATGAGATCTAGAGCAGGCTACTTGAACACATGGCATGCGCATGCATGTGTCACCATTTCCTCGTGTCTTTTCAGGGTGCAGGTACGAGTTTCAGGGCAATGCATGGGTCCAGCGCAACACACACACTGTGAACTTTAACATCAACATTGCAAGCGTCTGTTGCATGGGTTCAGCACAGGGTGTATGTTGTTGGGGCATGGGCACTTGTGTGATCCCAACTGCTTGGGGTCTCCAAACGTCTGTTGTGCAAGGCCTGTGCAGGACTTCACTTGTCAAAACTTGTGCATGAGCTGATCAAAGATGCAAGCGTGTGTTGCATGGGTCCAGCGCAGGGCAAGAGAGTGGGTCAGCACGCAGCTGGAGTGCAACACCAGCCGCCGCATCAACCTGTTTGAGACCAACATCAGGGTTGTGGGGGGCCTCCTGGGCGCTTTTGAGCTGACTGCTGACCCCTTGTTCCTTGACAAAGCTGCTCAGTGCGTGGACCTTATGCTGCCCATCTTTGAAACTTCCCACAGCAGTGAGTGCTGCTGACAGACGCATTTGCATGCACAAAAGCTGGGTCCATCCCCTTTGCTGACCCGCCCCAACCCCTGTCAGAGAGCAACTTCAGGGTGGTGGGAAGTTTCATGGGCGCCTATGCGTCTGACTGCTGCCCCCGTGTTCCTCAACAAGGCTGCCCAGTGCATGGACCTCATGCTACCCATCTTTGAAACCTACCACAGCAGTGAGTGCTGCTCATGCAGTCTCTGCTTTGCACAGACACCAAGTGCTGGGCACCTTCTAGCTAATTGCTGAACTCCTGTCTTTTGACAATGCCTTGTGCATGGGCCTCAAACTGCTGCCTTTTTTGTCCAGAGTCAGGACTACTCAAATCAGCAGGTCTTCTTTGTGGTTAAGAGCCAAGGTTACTCAGAGGGCAAACAACAGATTTGAGTTTGGCTGTGTAGGGATCCCCAACAACATGGTCACCCTGAAACTGGCTGGGAAGAAGAAGCCAAGGCAGCATGGCTCAATGGTGTCCCTAGCAGAGTATGGGTCTTTTGGCGTTGAGTTCCTGACTCTTAGCACGCGGACTGGCAATAGTACATACGCACAGAAGGCAGAGGCAATTTACAGGTACGTATTGTCCAAACAGGAGCTCCTTTTCAAATTTCTTGCTTGCTTCAGGCAATGCATCTCAAGGCCTGATTGCGACAATCGACGCAGCAGCTGACGCAAACGCTTCATACACAAACTTCATCATTCTCTCGCAACATGCAAGCAGCAAGATGGCATGCTCAGACCTACTTTTTGGGCAGCAAGAAACAGCTGTGGCTCAGTGTCATCCAGATAGAACTACTAACTTTCTGGTTAAAGGGACCCAGCAGGGCCATACAGGCAACAGCAATTTGAAGTCGACGCTAATTTACCGCATGTGACAGCCAAGCTTGCTGTGCCCATACCCCAAAAGACTTCAAGATATCGATTGGTTGGGTGCGCAAAACATTTTTTAAGCATGTACAAGCATGTATTGAAGCACATGTGTTTAGCAAGGAAGCGGAATTGTCAGTAATGTGTGTGCATGCAGGTGGCTGGATGATAACTTTCCAGGGCAAGGGCTACTGCCCACACGACTGAATCGCAACAAAGGCACTTTCACTCCCATGAGGACATATACTGTAGGTGCCATGGCTGACTCCTACTATGAGTACCTGCTGAAGATGTGGCTGTCCAAGCAACCACAGGTGCGCTGTGCTGTCTCATGCTGTTCTGTCATGTGCTGTGCTCTCTGTTGCGCTGTTATACTTGGGCTGTGCTGTGCCATGCTGTCCACTGTGCGCTGTGCTGTGCTGTGCTAAGCTTTTCTGCTGTGGGCTGAGCTGGGTTGTGCTCTGATGTGCTGTGTTCTGCTTTGGTGTGCTGTGCTGGGCAGTGCAGACAGCAGATTGACTGCTGCACTCATGTTTTGGGCTCTTCAAGCAGCCACCATCAGTAAACATGCAGCATTGTGCTATTGCAGCAAGCATACCACACCATGCAGAAGAGAAGTCGGGTCATGACCACACATATTGCATATTTATGCGTTCCCGTTCATGATCTTGGTCCACCTCCTGCAAGCCTCAAGCAACTGCACGTTTGCACCGTTGAGCTTTGGTGGCACTATTATGTTGAGCATGCCCATATAGCAGGTGAGCAATCAGGCAATCATTTTGGACTGACATTGTCTATGTGACCCCTGCTGGGTCCCTATGACAGGCCATCAATTACTCTATAATATTGCAATCAGCATGCCTGACATTTCACACTGTCTTGGCATTGCTTGCAATGTATGTCAGAGTCAGCATGCCACAGATTGAATTCCCAAACCCTGGCACCAATGGTATCTGCTTGCATGCACGCATGCAGGATGAGATGTATCGCCGCATGTGGGAGGTCAGCATGGACGAAATGATGTCCAAGCTGATGAACGTGAGCACAAGTGGTCTGCTGTACGTTGGAATGATTCAGCATGACACGTTATTTATGCCAAGACTTGAACACCTGACCTGTTACTTGCCCGGGAATCTGGCCCTGGGTGCAGCTGCTGGTGCTGTCAACGGCTCAAAGGCAGATCACTATATGGAAGTTGCCAAGAACCTGACGTACAGCTGCTGGCAGATGTATGAGAGGATGCCTACAGGTCTGCTCACTGCTACGATCAACTTACTGGAATTGGCCGTGTATTGCCTGTGGCGCTCTGAACACGCCCGCCTGGCAAGACAGGACTTGTGTCATGCAAACCTTACACGTTCAGATCTCTGTCATCTGTTTAAACGGAATCATCATTAGCCGCATGCTTGTCAGTCAGCTTGTATGACATTGCTATGTGTGTAGCACCTGACAAGCAACGCTGTGCCTCCTGCAGGCATGCTGTGCATGCTATGCATTTCAAAGTATACTGTTTGACAGCATTCACTCTTGTACAGTCCGTGTCTGGGGCTGCCGACTTTTTGCGCAGTTGGGATGTCGATAGCCTTGTTTGGCAGAAACACAGACAAGATGCAGCAAAAACAAATGACATTGATGGGCAAGCAGCATACTGTTGTCTAAAGCGACACTGCCATTGTCAAAAATGTCGGTGTCATCACCTTCGGGGAGCTCATTGCTACAAGACGGAATGTATGCAGCGCTTGCATCACAGCTAGTGGGGTCCAACTCTGAGACCATCCTGCTTGTGTTCTGTACTGGTAATGTGATAGTAAAGATACATATGCAGGGCTCGCACCAGAGCTGGTCGGGTCCAATGCTGAGCCATCCTGCTTGTGTTCTGTACTGGTATTGTAACAGTAAAGATGCATATGCAGGGCTGGCACCTGAGTTGGTGGGGTTCAATGCTGAGAATGATATGCAAGCTGGCAGCAGCCCATCGAATCAGCTAAGGCCAGAAGTGCTGGAGTCTTTCTTTTACCTGTGGAGATTCACAGGAGACCCTGTCTACCAAAAGTGGGCTTGGGCGATTTTCAAAAAGTTTGAGAAGTACTGTCAGGTGGAGGCTGGCTATGCGGGTCTTGAGGTATGCTGTGCATGATCTTGCCTGCAGATGCAATGTTGTCAGGCATTTGCATTCCGAACATGTGCTTGACAGCTTCAGCGGGCCCAGCTAGGTACGTTCTGGAGCAGTCAACTGTCTCCAGCCACTTTGGTCCTGTGCCAACCTACTCCATTTGCATTGAGCATGGAGCGACGTGAGGTTTTTGGACATTACAGTAATTGAAAGCCTGTTGTACAGCATCATGAGGGACTCCAGATCACAGATCAGGCTTTACATGTGTGGTGTGCTTACTGTTGTCTAGCTGATGCTGCATAGTGTGCAAGTGAGGAGACACACACAAGGTCAGAGGTTGGTGCTGCTTTCATTGGGTTGCAGTGTCTGATGCTTTGTGTAACTTGGCATGTACCTGCTGCCACAGCAAGCTGTTGTCCAAATTGATCTTGTCCACCAGAATTGATGGTGTGTCAGAGACTGAAAGTTCACCCAAGCATGAGAGTATCTGTGACAATACTCACACCCAAGGTGATGCGCATGCTGCACAAGTCTGCACAGAATATACTCATTACATTGGTCGTTGCTGAGGCTGGCGTATTTGTATCAAGCTGAAATCAACTGAAGTGTTGGTGTTGCAGGATGTGACAGCTGTGCCACCAGTACATGACAACATCATGCAGAGCTTCTGGCTCGCTGAGACTCTGAAATACCTGTATCTGCTCTTCAGCCCATCTGATTTGCTGCCACTGGACAAATGGCTGCTGACCACAGAAGCTCACCCAGTCAGGCTGGCACACCCTCTGAAGCTGATGCTTAGTCCCTTGAATCATCACATTGTTCCTCTAGTGTGATGCTGAAGCAATGACACATCTATTGTAATCGGCAACAGACATATTGTTCTCGGCACGCCGCAGTCCTGCTGCTGAGCTAGATGGCAAACTGTGTGCAGCTACCAATCGTGTCATCGGGTTAGAGCTGAGCGAACAGCTTCTGACTGGACTTTAGTTAGTTTGCCATTGTTGGAATCAGGCACCATTGCTGCGCATGTGGCTGAATACACGGATTGTGGTGACCTGTGACATGTCCTGTCTGGTTCACAATGCATAGGTTTGTCTATGAAATGCAGACAGCATCTAAAACAGTGCATCCATCCTCTATTGATCTCAACGGCTTATGCTACAGAAGTTAGCAGTACAAGTGTAACGCATATAAATACCCCAAAAGACCCTGCCAAAGGCGTAAATGTAAAGTGGGCCGCCACAAAAGTAATGTTGCATCGGGAAGCTACAAACTTTTGAACCTGTCAAACAACTCAGACTTCTTTGACAACTCTCTGCACATAGAAGCCACATGGAAAGACAAAAGCTAGCTGTGCCCACAACAGATACGCCTCAAACCCTAAGAAAAGTTGAGAAAAGCATATACAAATGTTGGCACTGCTTATTCATGCCTTTTGCCCTCATACGTTCAGCAGATGATACATCAGGCGGCCTTCTTCCTGGGGTTTGCCTTAGCCTTGCTGCCGTGCTTCCTTATGTAGAAGTTCAAGAACAGCGCCAAAAGAGTGATCATGTAGAAGAACAACAGGCGTGACAAGAACTTTGGATATGGTGAGTTTGCCAGCAGAATATAAGACGACTGTATCAACATGCTGACAAACTGGAAAATCTGGAATTGAGTCAAGTATCGCCCCCACCAGAGATACTTTTTCTTCTTTTTGACGTCCTTGCCAATGACTGCTGCTGACAGGTAGTATGTGTACATCAGCACATGCACCAGAGAATTGAGACACGCGCTGTACCAGGCTGCAAGCATATGAAAGAATCTGTCAATCCTTGGCAGTGTCCATGCAAGCAATAGCAAGTCAAGCTATGCACAATTTAAGCAAACGCTTGACTACTGCAGCTCTGAGGTGACTCAGCAGAAGCTGATTGTGAGCGATGATAGCCTTTGCATAGCCCTTACAACCACATGTTCAAGGTGCTTCACATCACATCACTGAGCCGTGTGACATGCATGTGCTAGCAAAGGCATGCAAAAGTGTCAACAGAAGGTGCCTCACCATCTCCACCTGGTGCACCATACGCAATCATCCACCTGTGGGCAACAGGCAAAAGGTGTTACAGTGAGGTGAGCATGTACTCATGATGTGCATGTAGTTACACCACAAATCCCTATTGCTTGTCAGATTTGCCTTTCACAAGCACATTGCTGCCAAGACAGTGCAACACGCAGTATCGGGGAGATATCAAGTTGAGGCAAGCCGCAACGTGAGTTTTGTTGAGCTGTCTTACCATATTGCAGTTATTGTCACATGGTGGTACACATGCAGGAATGACACCTGCTCTAGTTTGCCCTTCAACAACATGATGAGCTGCATGACACAGCACAGACACTCAGCACAAAAGCATGTCACAATTTGCAGAATGAATAGCAAGCAGGATGCAGCTCACTGTGTCATTAAATTCATATATCTTTGACAGGTAGAAGACGTATACAACCCAGCCCATGTCTTGCTCCTTGGGAGAGTATCCCTGACCCCAGAAGTTATAGCTATGTTTCCATGCACAGTAGGCTGAGCTGAAGGACATGTAAGCGCTGAGGACGATGAGTATGACGTTGTGCAGCTGAACTACGACCCTCAACCATAGTGGATCAGCTGTCTGTTTTCTGGGCCCTCTGAGTTTTTGACTCAGGTAGCTTGTCGTGACCACTGTGAGGTATGCTAAGATCAATGTCACTACCGGCGTCGGGCTGTCAATCAACGGCCTGCCTCTCGTGGAAGGACTGGCGGGTTTGCGGATCTCTGCATAGCCCATGCGGGACAAGCCATCAAATACAAATTTCGATACAGTGGCGTCATAGGCGTGCCCTAATTGACCTAGCTGACTTCTGCTGCCGCCTTTGAACGCCCCGAGCACGGACGAAACCGACATTGCGCTACGGCAGAGCGTGTTGCGACCGTCGACAGCGAAATCTGTGGCGGCAAGTTGAGTCGAGTCAGGTGCCGTCTGTTCATCTTCCGATTTCCCGCGAATTCGAAGCGTCGCTGATCACAGCCATCTGTGCTCGGCAAAAAGTGCTTGCTGGCAAAGCTGACGAGAGGTTCGGTTGCCCTGATACCACGCATGTTGCAAAAGGATTGCGGCGTGATACACAGCTGACAGTGTACCGTACTCCACGATCGAGAAGGCTTCACCAGCATCCAGCTCGCTGTAAAGATTCTCACACACCAGCAGCGCTTTGTATTCGCCAGCTTGCTGCTGCCGATCGCATGCACAATGAGATAGATACTGGTTGCTTATGATGTATGCACATTGATTGGAAATGCCAGCCCTTGCCTCACCTGTCAGGCTAGCAAGTGTTCAAGACAAAGCCACAGATTCCAATGGTGAAGCCATTGCATTCAAGCACAACAGACCACCTGCTTTGTCACGTGCAACAGAATTTGCTGCACTGCAGGTGCCGCTGCCAAACTCAGCCACGTTGCTGAGAAGTTCTCAACATTCTATAGTGAGATAGAGCAGGAGCGGCAGGTGCGATCTTCATCTGACCTGTCTCCTCTGCTATCAGCTTAATGTCTTGTGCCTGCTGACTCTTGACAATGCCACAGGCACGCAGACTTCAAGAAGCATCCAGGCATCAGCAAGCGCAGGACAGCTTGGTTCAACTTGAAGCTTTTGTCAAGGTATAGGTGGCAAACTGCTTCTCGCGCTCGTCCCATTTGGAAGCATTGATCAGTTTCCCATGAACTTCTTCCAACATTTCCCATGCCACCACCAAGATCTCTCAGAGGCTGTGCTCAATTAATACCTACTGCAGTGCTGCTCATCACTCACCGCTTATGCATAGAGGTGACTTTGATTCCGCTCTTGCAGGCACAGGCAGCCAAGCAACAGGAAGGCTATGCAAAGCTCAAGCTGTACATTGATGAGGAGATCAGAGCTGTGCATGAGCGCATTTCTGCCCAAATGAGAGACTCTCAGATGGGCTTGAAGGCTTGTGTTGACTCACTGGCGAGAAATGTGCAGGACTTGAAAGATGCCATGGGGTGGGTCTGCACACTCTCTGCCAACAGCCATATATGTGTGCTGTCCTGCATGTTGACAGGAATTGCAGCAGTGTTCCGTTCATTACTGTTTTATCTTCTGTCCCATTGGGAGCAGGAAAATGGCGGGGCAGTGTTGTGATTTCAGGGTGGGCACTGCAAAAAGAATGTTTGTCTGATGTTGTACCACATCCTGACAAAGATGTCTACCATGAACAAAATCAAGGCTTGCATGCATGACACCCTGCAAGCTTAATGACTATCGGGCAGGGGACCCACATGCTTTGCTGTGAGTCACTGATGAGGGTCCTGGCCAAAGACGGTCTGCATACAACATACCCTGAGGTGCAGCCGGCATTGATTTGTGGGAGTAGCGCAGTTTTGAGGATGCTCAGGCCCCAAGCATTTCTTGTTTTCCCGTTTGCACAATACGTTTTGCATTCTCACTGGCATGCTGCAATGACTGTGCAGGGATGAGAGGGAACAGCGCATCTCAGATGTGGAATACCTGTCGCAGGCCACCCGGGCCAAGGCTGAGGAGTGTCTGGCTGCTGTTGATGACGGTGAGTGCTTGTGCATGCAGACATGCATCAGAAGCATGGTGTGCTACTGCATATGCTTGATCATACATCAACAGGCGTATGGAAGTGTTTTGCTATGCATTCATGCATGCAGAGAAATAGCTGCATACACTGACATCATCTTTCGCCCAGCTAGTCCTGACCTGAGCCATTCTTTGTAGCACTTGTGTTGCATATCACGACCAGTCAATGGCTGTGAAGGCTCATAGTCCAATCTTAAGCAAAATGCACACCATGTGCTGTGGTTGATCATCTTGGTGTACTTTGCCGTCTTCACCTCTCACTGGTGTTGCCGTAAGATCAGGCCTCAGAGTCAGTCCAGTAAGCGTTCATACATGCTTGAACATGTACAGTCAAGCTACACGGCACATGTGCTTGCCCGTGCCATGCCTTGTACCTCATCATGGCATATGCAATGCAGCAAATGCTGGGTTGAGGGCAGCCAAGAACAATGCATTTCAGGCAGCATGCATGCTCTCACAGCCTGGTGATCACAGTACTGTCTGCACATGGGCTGCCCAGCAACTTGATGCATAGCTGATGATCAAGTGACACAAAGTGACACACACTCATTTCAGCATGCTAAACAGGCTCAGCAGGCCCAGGTAGGTGTTGACACACAGGCTGCAAAAAATTGGTTGTACAAACAATCACGCGCATTTGAGCAAGTGAAAATTGTCAAACAGGCTGGTCGTCTCATCCTGATGTGCTTCCTGCATGTATTGGTGTTTGACAGACTTTGTACCAGAAAGAATGCCCTTCCTTCATGGCTTTATCCGGCAGCTGCTTCTTGCCTGCATTGCACTTTTGGTACAAAGATCAAGGTAGGCCTGCTCTATGTTGCGCCTCTGGAACAGCACAACTTCTAGCTGTGAGCGTCATCTTTTCATAAAAAATTGTACACCTGCAGAGAGGGTAGCTCGCTTGGAGAAGGAAGCTCAGTCCCTGAAGCAAGTCAGCGAAGAGGTGTTCAGGGTGCAGCAGCAGGTAGCTGGCGAGAAGGCAGCCAGGGAATCAGCTGCTGGACAGCTGCAGTCTGATCTGCAACAGCTTCTCAGTAAGTTCAATGTTGTCCTTTGAGTCGCCCTGATAGTCTTGCCCAGGCAGCCACTTGTCCTTGCAGTGACACAAGAGGGGCAGATGGCAGCATTCAATGGTATTTGGTGAAGCATCACCAGACAAACATGCCGTTTGGGTCTCTTGCACAAGGCAGCATTATTTGCTGCTGTGATTGCACACACACGCCTGCGTATGTCCTGCAAGTCCAGACAAACTTTTCACACTGCTCAGCAAACAGCACCTGCATTTGAATTGACATCACCAACCATTCACAACAGCACTGTCTTCATGCTGCTTCTGGCCTACCATCACCACATCATTGCCTGTCTGCCAGCTGTCCTACCTACGTCTTGTTGTTTATTCCAAGAAATGCATGACTATTTGCATGTGTGCAGCACTGACACAACTTTGCTCTGCAGATGGACGACAAGTCATTGACGAGAAGTTCCAGGCGCTTGTGCTGGACGAGATTGCAGCAATGAAGTCTGAAGTGCAAGCTGAGAAAGAAGAGCGCATATCAGAAGATGAACAGATAGTTGGTGCCATCAACGAGTACACCAGGGCCCTGCAAGATGGACTTCGGATAGTGAGCAGCTGACAGCAGCATGAAAAAGTAGTATTGCACAGCCAGAAGTCCATTACATGGCATTGCCTTGTTTTCAGTAAGTTGACCAGCAGCGTAGTTACATGGTGCACCTTTGCCGTTCGAAAACACAGAGTCCGTTCTGGTGCCAATCAAAACACATCAGCTTCCTGGAGAACAGGCAGTAAGTGCAGAGACTGACAGTTGTGAACATGCTGCGCAGTCTGACTGATCCTGTTGTCATGCCCTTTCAATGAGCCGGCTCACTCTGACCATCAGCCCTCAGGTCGACTATAGTGTAGTGCATTCAAGATGAACAGGAGCATTCATATACTTGACCTTGCGCCAAAAACTCGGATTCGCTATACATTAGTCTGCAGAAATTCAGTTTGAACATCACTACACACTGACACTGAGCACAGCCTCATGTGTACTGTGTTTTGGTCCTTTTCTGTGCTGGCTGCTCAGCTTGAGTGACACATGAGCCATCATCATTAGCATTAGCAGCAGCAGCATCAACATGCGTTCGCAAGTCTGATACAACAGCATCTGCCTGTCCTATGCTTTGCTGCTTGTCTTGATGTGGCTCGCCTACATCAGCTGTCACTTCAGCGGACGCGAGATCATTGGCGCGCTTGCGGGTTGGAATAACTTTGAAAAAAGCTTCTTTCCAGTCCTTGCACTCAAGCCATGACAGCAGAATCTCCACCACAAGGTTGACTGTGAGTACTCTGGAAGATGCCAACTTGATACAAGCTTCTATAGGCAGCTTGGCAGTCTGTATACCCTGCAGAAAGTTCTTGTGTTGAGACACTGACTCAACAAAGTAGGGGAAACTCTGGATCAGGGCCATGAGTATGATCATGCAACAGCAAGCAAGCAATGATGTTGTAAAATTATCGCTGCAATGACTCATCTGCTAGCAAGCTCAGCAAATATTGCCTACAGCCAGCAAGCATCATTGTGTCAGGCAGGCTCGTAGACTTTAACAATGTTGAAATGCCGTCACAAGCCTCATGCCATGAAAACCTGTCTGC
The DNA here is from genome assembly GCA_002118135.1 of Trebouxia sp. TZW2008. NCBI lineage: Eukaryota > Viridiplantae > Chlorophyta > Trebouxiophyceae > Trebouxiales > Trebouxiaceae > Trebouxia > Trebouxia sp. TZW2008. The sequence continues at coordinate 271,404 of BDIU01000111.1, forward strand.
ACCTGAGATTCAGCTTTCTTGAAGCAAATATTTTTGTGCCTATTACGGTCCACAATGCCGCCAATAATGTACAGCTTTCTGGCATCAAGTTCAGAGAGCTCATGGGGAGAATCAGCAGTGAGATAGATCAGATCATCTTTGCGCTGCCGAAAGAAATCAATGTATGATTGCGACTCCTGAGTGACATGCCAGTTGGCAAGACCCGACAGCTGCCTGTTAGCTTGCTCAGCTATACTGCCCTGCGCACAAGACCATTTTGACAATATGATTCAGTGGTTCACCAGGTGTGATACCGTGTGATACCCAATAAGCCATTACTGGAAAGTATGGAGCACGAAAATGGCAGAATGAGCAACACTTTGAAGCCTAAGTGCAACACGCATACCCAGAGATTTGAAAGTATCAATCACTAAGGTGGAATGTATGGTGCTTCACTCGTATGAGAACAAGTCCAGTCCTCATATGCCACTGTAGCCTGGCGCATGCAGATCTTGGGCAGGTGCAACAGGGGCGGCAAACAAGTTTTGCATACAGACACATCATTGGGCAGAGCTCTCTCCTACTTCTCTCGTGATGCTGCAGGGTTGCTGGTCAGAATATGCATGTCCAAATGCTTTGCATCAGAGCAGAAGCTCTGCAGGCTTTGGTGCGAGATTTTCTGTTGCAGGTCAGCTCAGCTGAAATGAAGATTGTCTTTACTGACAGTGATGGTTGACGTTTGTACACGTAGAACGCAAAAGCAGCGTGAAAGTTGCTGAGATTCAAACAAGCACTCAAGTTCGCGCCAGCGTGTTTCTCGGTGCTGCTGTCGGGGACATCTCTGCATCTTGACCCTTCAGGCCTCGAATTTGAATTGCACCTCAAACAGCATCTTGAAACCCTAGCTGGCCCAAAACTTTGAGATGCTTGAGTAGAGGAGGAACAACTGAGACTTGCCTGCAGGCTTGTGAAGTACAGATGGCAAGGCACTGCAGCTCTTGTGTTGCTGGAATAAGCATACTGTAGTTGCCCGCACAAGCTCCTGACCTCGCTCTCTGTCATCTGCTCCTCAAAGTCAAGATCAATGACAATGCCCTGCCCCTCTTGCAATGCCTGCACATGCCCTTGAAACATACACTGCCTTAGCTGTCTAGCCGCAGTCAGTATGAGGCATCTTGCTCTTATTCCGTTTAATCATCTACACATGTCTATGCTCTTGCACTCTGTGACATGTAAATCACGCATGCAGTAAGGATGAGCACAAAGGGTCTACAGCTGCAGCCCCTGCAGTGCTTGAATAACAGAAGTATGCACACAGCTTGTGTGATGGTCTCAATGATTTGCAAAACAAATGTCAGGTGATGCCAATCTGACAGTGCAATGAACGTTGCTGGACAGGTTGAGGATCAAGCTGCAATGCTGTTCGCTGCAGTACCTGTTGTAGTCTGGACCGTTTCTGCTCTGTCTGTGATCTTCTATCCTGCCTCTTTGCTTGTCTTGCCAATCTCCACTCATCCTGTTCTGCTTCTGTCATAGCAGCAAACTTTTCCTGTACCTCGCTGCGTCGTTTGGCTGTGTCCGCCTGCTTGGCTGTCTTTTCAGCAAGCTTCATGGCTGCCTTATTGGCTGCAAATCTGCATTCACACCTTACAGCTGACTCTGCGAACACTCTGCCCAATAAGGCGAAGGTGTGCCTGTTTGCAACGCGACATACCTTTGCTTTTTGGCAAGCTTCTTCTGCTGGTTCTTGGACATGGGCTGAGGTGCTGCACCCGGCGCTCTGTCCCCCAGCTGGGTGGTGCCGGCTTGATCGGCAGGTTGTTCCGACGAAGGTGCATCGATTTGATCGGCTGCGAGATTGGACATCCCTGCAAGCTTACGCAAACCTGCAGCTTTGATGCAGCACTGCTGCGCAGACGCATTTAGCGCATAGGCCTTAACGCCTAGATAACGCCAGGTTAGTCACATCTGAGTAAAGGATCCTTAGTCATGCGCATCCAGCCTTTGCTCTGCACTTCCTTCCTTTGCGCTGCTTCAGGCTGCATCAAGATACCCTCAATTTCAGAGCCTGCGACAGCATCTTTCCGTGCAGCAACATACGCAGCTGCGCGCGCGGAAATATCGTCACGAACTGGTGACTGCAGGCAGCAATTACAGTTGCACTTCAGTTTTGTCCGGTATGGACGCGGCACTGCTCACGACGGTGGAGCAGCTGTCGGACGATGCTGCCGGTCACAGGGGCGCAGCTGCATGGCCAGCTGGAAGCACTGTAGCTTCTCCTCAGTCTGGGCAACCTGCAGTCAGTAGAGCGCTGAGCGACGACGCTAGGAACGGTCAAGCAGTTGAGATGGAGCACAAAGACAGGTTTGTCCCGCAACGCAGCATTGAGAACTTGCCCGCTCCATCATGGTGCTCTGACTCGACTGCTGTTGCCACAGCATGCCAGCTGCTATCAACAATAGGGATCCTGTCCAGACTGAGCCTCCTGCGGCTGCCTGGCCAGCGCAGCCACAAGCAGAGTTTCTGGACTGGTCATCGTCTCTGGCCTCTCAACAACTGAGTGATGAGGCTCCGGGCGTGTTCACCATAACAGACAGAAAGGTGAACCTCTCGTCACTCACCTCTCAAGTGCTTTGTTGGGTTGTCATGTGCTGTTCTTGGACAACATCCCACCAAGGAACTTTGCATCAAGCAGTGAGAAATGCAGTCTTTGTTGCGCACCTTGCACTGTGACAGCAAGGAGGTTTTGAGCAAATGCCTGGCATACACGGCTGCTGAGCCTGTCCAGCATGCGTTTTGAATGAATCAATGAATGAAAGAATGTACACAGCTGCATCGAGCAAATTTCTCATTGCTGACAGAACAGCAATTGAATGCGGCTTCCCGCTCCGCACTGGGCACAGTCTGACCTCGCGTTTTGTACAGCAGCATTGTTGCAACTGTCACCTTACATCAAGCTGCGTATCTGGCGTCGGCCAAAATCACTGATGCAGCTCTTTCTGTCTGCACAGGTGCGTGGCGGAGATGACCCATTTGACATTCCCATCTACACCTTGTGCCGGCGTTGGGTCCGTAACGATCCTTACAACAACGAAGCTCCTGTGGCTGAAGCTCCAGTAAGCACAGCAACTTGCTTTTGTGCATTCATGCACTTATTAACAATCTCATCTATGTCACACCCAAGTCAGAACAGCAACTGCATTTGTGCATTTGAGCACAGGCTCATCCTTGCTTGCAGAAGATGTCAGGGTTTCAGAGCGCCCACTGCCAGGGTCTCTGCACAAGGTGGGCATGCCAAAGTGCTGCATGTCATTTGTGACAAAAATCCTGTAAACCATCAGCACAGAACCAACCCACTGCAGACGGCCTCAGATCTATTTAATTTGACTCAACACATTTGCTGAGGCGTAGATCTTTCGCGACTTACGTCATGGGACATCAACAAACCATCAGCACACCATCATGATGCAGTGACAGCTGCACAGTCACCATGATTCTTGATTTGACAGGAGGTCGCATCTGCAGGGCACTGCTGAGCCATTGTCATTGCCAGAGCCCTTGCCTATGCAGACAGGGCAGGATAGCCCCCACCCTATTGAGGGGCCCCTACCTACCACTAGTGACGGGGAACCAGACACTGAGGTACGTACACAAAGTCAAGCAGTGGTTTTCTGTGGAAACCTGAAACTGTATTTCCAAATCATGCAATGCTCTCGCTGTTGATGACCTGATCATCATTTGATTTTGCTGCAAAATGCATTGTCTGTCTGATGCTTTCAAGACAACTGTATGGCTGTGCCGCCAGCATTAGCTTGGGAACCATATTCAGAAATTGGTTTGCAGATTGTCAATTGCTCTGTTCACTTTGCAGTACTTGTTGGAGCACCACGTCAACCATTGGCTCAAAGTGAAAGAGCACCATGTCAAGAAGATCAGGAGGAAACAGGACAGGTATAAGGAGCGGCTTAGGCTTCTCTTGCAGAGAACTCATTCAGGCTTGTCAGCTGAGCAATCAGGCAGACTAGATGGCCTTGCAGCAGTCAGCAGCAAAGCTTGACGCCTGGCCCAATGCTTGTCTTGAAAGAAACAAGCTGGTGCAGCTCCTGGTTGGTGCATGATTGGTTGATGCTACGGTCAGGATGCAACAATATCCATCAAGTATTAATGACAGTACTGTTAATCATCCAGTGGCCTCAGCAGTTGAGTCAATTAACGCTCAAGAAGGTCTTTTGTTGTGTATTTGAAGGTAGACCGCAAGTGTTGGGAGTACTGCAGTAGTGTCTAGCAACAAGTCCAAGCACATGCTGCTGTATCAGTTGCCTAAGAGGCGCATCTTTCGTGCCTCTAGTCCTTTCTGCTTGGTGCCTTCTGCAGCGGAACTACAGGCTTTGACACTTTTTGGGGCACTGAATTGAGTCATTAGGTTCTGTATCATAGGTTTCCTTTGGTGCTAAGTCACTGCCAAAACATCATGATGTATTGATTTTATGCATGCCCATCTAAAACCTGGTCGGCTTATAGTAGTGTAGTGTGTTGTAGGGAGGCTCCTGCCATTGTGACGTTGTAAATGCTTCTTTCCCTGTCTCTTTCCTATTTGTTGCTGGCGGCTTTCAAGAAGCCATTCAAGTCAATAGTTCTAGAAGTTTTCAAAACTTACAGTGTAACTGTTACAGTGATGAACAAGGGTGGCTGTGGGTTGTTGCTTTGAAAGCAGCATTTTCCGAGATTATCTCGGGCTGTCTCTTGAGACAGAGGCTCCTGTTATGACGCCTAACAGCGTAGACTTGTTTTTTCTTGATGAACAAGGCAAAGCGAGACACGAACAGTCTGATGATAGGGTGCTCCGTTGTCCTGTCAGTGGTGCAGCATTTTAAAGTTTGTGTGCACATGTATATCAAACGTCAAATTCTGCTGAAAATGATTGCTGATGTTCTGCATCGGCTGTGTCATGTCTAGCTGGTGACCGTGATGCCGTTGCTTCGCAGACACCCGTGCCACCTGCAGCTCTGTAACAGTGTTCGAGCATCGAGCTTCGACTTTTCCATTTTATACTGATGACATTTTCTGATGGATTGCATATTATGTGAAACCATCGCTATAAGCGAATGTATGAATTTTGGTTATAATTAGAACAGAATCTCTCTCGACATCGTCTGTATGACCCCCTGTTGGGTCCTCAACAGGAAAAATTGATTGATTGATTGATTGATTGATCGATTGATAGTGTAGCTTGATGTTATTCAGCCTTAGTCAGCACTCGAAAGACATCCTTGCGACCCGAGTCAGCAGGGTCACAAAGAAGTGGGTCAGGCGTCAGCGCGGGCTTTGTCGCTTCGTATAACGCATTTGCGCTCTCACAAGACACTTCCATGAATCATTCACAATGTAGATTGCTCTTCATAGGGCTTGTTAGCCTCACCGTCGCATTCGCTGCCGATCCACAGCAGCACGTTGCATACGTCCTTGCTCAAGCACCTCGCGCCCCGAAGCTTGCCAAATCTTTCGAGGTGTGTGTCAGCGCATTCGATCAATAGATCTTCGCACGGTTTCTTGCGTCAACAATGACCGCGCGCCGATTTAGGTGCCATACACCTTCTCGCTCCCATACGAGAAAAAGATCCAGTCCGACGGTGTCAAGTAAGAACAGAGCTCCTTTCTGACCTTGGTATCACCTTAAAGGCGTGTTTTGTAGTATTTTGAAGATGAGACATGCGTATGCAGATACCCGGTACACATCTGGAAGGATGCAGAGTCACGAAAGTTCAGGATGGACACCTATAATCACACAAACTCTCTGATCACAACCAAGGTACAGCAGGTGGCATGCACCAAGCCATTGCACAAATAGCAGTTTGTCAAGCATGGCATAGAGGTGCACGGATCCTCTCATGCGTGGCTGTTGCTGCAACAGCTGCTTGCATTAGCATATCATTCGAGTGTGTGCATCTTCTTATACAGGACGATGCAGTGGTCATTTCTCCAAGGATTGATGAGCTAGACTGCAATGACCTGGGTCCATACCTGCCGCATGGCTTGGGAACAGTCAATGCCATCATGTTGGGAGCCTCAGTAAGCTGCATAGCATGCCGATTCATCTTTCAAGCATGTTTGCATGCCCAACAAACCTCAAACTCATGTTGTGGTTTCAGCTTCAATCTGGTCAAGAATGACCCCTCCTGCCTTGCCCGCTCCCCTCCCCCCTGCTCATAAAAGCATTGTCTGCTCTGCCAAGACTAATGCTGGTCCAGCCCAAGCACGCAGCTGCACAGCTCTGATTAACAGGTGAACTGTGTCAATATGGCATGCAATTGCACTTGCAAAAAGCTATCAGATTCGGCAATGTGTCCTGCTGCAAACATTTGCAAAGTTGCCGATGATCAAATGAACAACATTGCCCCTCATCCAATTTTGCCACATCTGGTGACAGGTCCTCCCTGACGTGTCAGAGTGGCAATACATAGGCAAGGAAGAGGTGCGCAATCAGCATTGCAACTTGTGGGAGCTCAAGCAAAGGTATACCGACGTTTTTGATGCCAGATGCTGTGAAAGCAGCTCTGTTTGTTGTTTTTGTCACTGCATGCATGCAATTGGCCACTCTGTGAAAGTGACAAGATGCATACAGCAATGCAAGCTGTTGTTCATGGCATGTTTGCACACCTTAGAGCTGTGGCATGTTGCTTTTGATGGTCGCATTCCCATTCAGCTAGTAAAGCAAACGATCATGAAACGTCAACTTGTGATGTGAAGAAGTTGCAGACCTGCGTGCGAACTTGTCGAACTTGTTGACAATTCATGGCTGGTCCAAACAAAGCCTGTGCCTGCAACCGTTGTGACGCAGGGAGGTGAGCATGATTCAAATCAACTTTGTAGTTGCGTCTTGCAGGCATGGAAGGAAGACCACAATCTACAAGTACTATGCGAGTATGGACGGGCAGCCGCTGCGCCTGTACATGCATGGAAATGACATTTCCAGTGGAGCCCATTTTGGTGAGCCAGCACAGGAAAGCATGTTTGTGCATTGAATGCAGTGTCAAGGCCCCAACTCAATGGCCTGATCACAGCTGAAAGGCAGCAGGCAATCAAAAATTGGTTTCCAATCTGGTTTACAGCCGTGCATGTCCCAGGCCTGCATGCATGCGCACCCTGTTATGTGCGCATATGACGGCATGTATGCCTCATGCACGGCTGTGCGTGCTATGGAATTTGCTGCACGTGTGTTGGGCTCTGCCCATGCTCTAAGACCATACTGCAATGAAAGCAGTGGTTGGCAAGAACTGGTTCGAGACAGTTGATTGCTTCTGTACGTACCTAGATGGGCCTGCCGAGCCTGCCTAGCCCACGTTTACAATGAATGAATGAGTAGTGCTTGCACGGCTATGCAAACAGTTGCAGTCATCCTGTGGATGCTTTGGCTTTGTTATCCATTACCACAAGAACGAAACGGCCCAAAACAGCAGCATCCCAAAACCTGTGTATGATGTTCAACAGATGAATACTTGGCAGACTTCACAGCGTATATGCCAGGTCGGCCGGATGATGCCGTGTTTACCTTCCCAGGGCTGTGTGACACAGCCCCCAAAGCCAAGGGGCCCTCCTTCCCCGCGGCCGCTCTCCAGATGAGCATGCTTTTGCCCTCCACTAGACACAGTAAGCTGTCAGTATTCAAGATTTCTTGGGTCAGAAGTGACAAGCGTCAATACCTGCATCGTGAAATGGCAATCCACCAAGCTCAGAGTCGCCGTGAAAATTTTTCGTATGGGTGTTGGCTACCTCTCAGCATGTTCAGTATCTGTGTATGTGCCTAAGCAGTTATTGATTGGTGCATCGATGCAATTGATGATGGTCTTGTCATACTGGTGTTGATGACATCTGTGGCGCCACAAGAGAGCAAATTCTACAGACATTGTGTACATGGACCAAGACCACGATATCTTGAGTTGGGGCTCGCTCAATTGGGGAGGCTCAAACTCACCCCTGTGAGTTGATGCCCTAGGCTGGTGCCCTTGAGATGAATTTGCTACTGCTTTTGCTGCATCTTTTGTGCGTTGTCACCTGAGGACCTCAAAAGAACATGCATTCTTGTCATCAGGCGGTGGTGAAAAGTTTAATAATATCCTGTGGGTAACTTTACTGCTGTCGCAGCCAACATTGAACAAATTGCTGTTTCAATGAAGCACGAATGCTTCTGCATTGGTGATCAGGTGGTGACGAGGTGTATGATGACTTTGCTGCAACCTTTGGCCGGCGCCATGCTTCTATGGAAGAGTATGAGCACCGCAGAGGTGTGTTCCACGACAACCAACAGTTCATTGAGGACTGGAATGCACAAGCGCACAGCACAGACAGCCACTTCCTGGGGCTCAACCACTTTGCTGACTGGACACAGGTCAGCTATCAGGATTTCTATCATTAAGAAAGAAAGGGGTGTGCCTTTTGCTCAGTCGAAGACATTTATCACAAATAGTAACACTACTTGGGACTCAATCACTTTGCTGAGTGGACACAGGTCAGTTGTCATCTATCGTATGCTTCATCAACAATCCAAATCTTTGCCTTGACGACAGGCGCACCGCACAGCCAGCCACTTCCTGGGGTTCAATCACTTTGCTGTCTGGACACAGGTCAGCTGATGTCTTCTTCATCATGCCTCACCAGCGCCTTGAGCACTACGGTCTGTTGCAAATACTGTGTAGACTGGACACAAGTCAGCTTGTCTCGGTTCCATGCTTGATCAACAGTCCAAATCTCTGGCTGACCAATAGGCTTACAGTACAAAACAGCCACTTCCTGGGGCTCAAATAATTTGCTGACGGGATATAGGTCAGCTGCCATCTATCGCATGCTTAATAGCCAGTTCAAATTTTGCCTTAACCTCAGTCGCACAGCACAGACAGCCATTTCCTCGGGCTCAATCACTTTGCTCACAGGTCACAGCTCAGCTGTCATCAACATTGAGTTGACTGAACCTTCGGCTCAATCACTTTCCTGACCGGACACAGGTCAGTTGTCATATTTGTCACCATCACTGAAGCTTCCTGATTTTGGCTTGACCACAGTGCAGAGCAGGTCAGCTGTCACATCAGTGTGAAGTCATGATCCAACAGAGGCGCAGCAGTAGGGACAATGCTCTGGGACAAAGCAAGCAACACAGTTTCCTCGATGTTACTGCTGCCCATTAGCCTTCCTTTTTCTCTTGTTTCTCCGCTTGTTCAGTGCAGCTTTGTCGCCTGCACTGCAGGAAGAGGTCAAAGCCATCTTCCTGCCATCACTTGTCTGGTTTCTATGCTTCTTCCTGTTCTTCTTCAGTAAACGATGTTGCCTGACTATAAAAAGAGTTTGAAGCCATCAGGCTGCCAAAGCGCAGCAGCAGGGCCAATGCCCTAGGGCAGGGCAAATTCCTGCTGCAGCATACGTCCCCTGCATACACGCATCATCCAAGTGATCACAAACACCAGCTTTCCTTCTTCTTCTCCTTCTTCCTGGGTCAATGATGTTGCCTGTTACAGGAAGAGTTTGAAGCGATCATGTTGCCAAAGCGCAGCAGCAGGGCCACTGCCCTAGGGCAGGGCAAGCATCTGCTGCCGCATGTTGCCCTTGCAGACCCAGCATCTGTACCCAGTGGGGTCAGCTGGGTGGGTACGGGCGGGGGCGGGGGCGTCACAGATCAGGCTGTTTGCGGCAGCTGCTGGGCTTTTGCCACTGCTGCTGCCCTTCAAAGTGCCCTTTGGATGAAGACAGGTCTGCCTCGACGTTGCCTTCTGCCATTGCGTTGATTCATTCCTAACGTGTGCTAAACAGGCTCAGCAGGCCCAGCTAGGTACGCACTGGAGTAATCAACCGCGTTCAACCAGTTTGCCTTCTGTGCGTTCACGATGCGCATGTTGGGCAGAGGTATGACACCAGGGCTCTACAACCCCCACTTTTGCTGGCAGGGGAGCCACCTAAACTATGGGGGGGGGTGGCGTCCACACAAAGTTGCCTCAATCACAGGACATGACTAGCCCACGCATATTGCCCTGCAGCCATCACAAAATTTGTGTACATAATGTGGGCAACTGACCAATTTCAGGAGCCCCTGTAGAGCCCTGTATGACACTGAGCTGCAGGCGCATTCAGACATCATCTGGGCGTTCGGTTTGCCCTATGCCTCTGTTGCTGCTGAGTGTGTGTCATGCACCTGGCGGTGTCTCAGCTCAAACGACATGATGCAAGCTACAAAACAAAAGACTCAGGAAAAGTCAAACAGAGTAGAAAGACCTGGAAAACCTATCTCATTTGTCTGATGCTCTGCCAAGCATCTTGAAGACGACCTATGTGCACATGACATGACTCGGCAGTGCAATCATATCAGTCCTGCGTGGCATTGGTAGTCCGCACAATGTGAACCTTGCTACATTCTGTATCAGCCTGTGCTAAATGTCACAATCTTCACACACAATGTGTGTGTCGCATGTCAGTCCAGCATGGCGTTGGTAGTCCGCACAATGTGAACATTGCTACATTCTGTAGCAGCCTGTGCTAAATTTCCGATTGTCACACACA